>ONZA01014423.1:1311-14311 GCA_900322205.1 Kewa caespitosa | reverse complement strand
AAAAAAAAAAAAAAAAAAAAAAAAAAAAAAAAAAAAAAAAAAAACCTAAAATATCTATGTTACCCATGTAATCAGAACTACGTGGACCTCATTCTCGAAATACACTATTGTAAAATGAACTAGATCATGTTAACAACTTACTCACCAGCACACACTGTAGATACGTAGGGCCTTCGGGCTCGGCCCGAATAAAAACAAAAACATGTCTTTTGTACGAAGTAAGGAAGGATATTTCCTTAATTTTCCCCAAGCGGATTCCTACTCAGACTCTCGGGAGGGCAACCCCCAACCTTTCTCAAGTGATCTTATAGTCCATCAAATTCTCTATGGGCAGTTCCCTCATTTTCCTTAAGTGTGTCACCATCACAAGCATCAAGACTTGACTTACATTCGTCTATCATCCCTCAAAATAGAATTTTGTCCTGACATTTCTCCTTGTCCACATGGCCAAACTTGACCAAAACCGGAGTTTAGGATCTCACTAACCTACCCTCGAGGGGCATACAACTTATGAGAAAGGGGCGCAGACATTGCTCATAGTGGGACATGTACCTGGGATCGGGCTGGGAAAGAACGCAAAAGGAATCAAAGAGTCAATCCTACCCTTTGACAACAAGAACCGTGCAAGCCTCTGTTTCTCTCCTAAACAGAGGCCTCGCCCCCACATCTCTCCCCAACACACCTTGAATGGTTGATTTGTCCAACCCGGTCAAGACACCCTCTACTACGATTTCCCCGAACAGCGGTATGACCTAAAAGAACAAAAGACCTTCCATGGCTTAGAGATATTCTTCAATAGTCTTCAGATTGGTGAGGATGAACCTGCAGCTGATACCCATGACACCACTACCAAACAGCCGGGTTGAACATATCAGATACGGAGCTTTAAACCGCTCCTTTTCAAAATGAGTCACCTCGATGACGATGACTTTGACCCTACTCACTTGATTTCCCCAAGCCAAAATGTCCAAGAATGAAGTTAGGAATTCACGAAGACGGGAGGAGACAACGAGATCTGGATCCATGTTGGCAACCATCCCCCAAAACACGAGCAAGCTACCAAAAGCCTACCCGAGCCTAACCCTTACCCTGGGTCAAGAAACTTTCTTGATTTGGAAGTAAATCCTTCTAGTAAATTAGGCATTGCTAACTATGAGTCAGACCATTCATCTTTATCATCCTCTACAAACAGCCTAGCCTCCACTGCATATCCATCTGACACCTCAGACAAAGAAGACCTACCCTTAAGTTTTGAACATATTTGTATGCAAAAGTCTATCATAGAGCATGATGCATTGCATGATGATGAGTCAAGGACATACATGTCACCTGTTGAAGAGCCCATACTCATAAACATCAGCACAAAAGAAAACAGAAAAGAAGTCAAGCTTGACTCAACATTGTCACTAGAGGAAAAAGAGGCATTCACAGCGCCTCTTAGGGAGTATGATGTGTTCACCTGGTCATATGCAGACATTCCGGGTGTTGACCCCGACATTGCCCAACACCCCATACTGTTGTTCCTCAACAGTAAGCCAAAGAAGCAGAAACTTTGCCGCCTGAAACCTGAGGTCAGTCTGAAAGTCAAACAAGAGATCCAAAAAGAAGATCAACACCGAATTCCTTAAAGCTGTTAAACACCTAGAGTGGCTAGCCAATATTGTTGCCGTTTCCAAGAAAGATGGCAAAGTCCAGATGTGCATCGACTCCCATGATCTGAATGCAGCCTCTCCTAATGGCTATTTCCCTTTACCCCATATCGACATGCTAGTCGATAATACGGCTAACCACGCCATGTTCTCATTTATGGACGGCTTTCATGGATATAATCTGATCCTAATGGCCTTGCAAGACATGATCAAGACAGCATTCATCAATCACGGGGTACATACTGTTACCAAGTGATGCCATTTGGGCTTAAGAACGCTAGGGCAACTTACCAACGAGCTGCTACTACCATCCTTCATGACATGACCCATGAGATTGTTGAAGTATATGTCAATGACATGATTGTCAAAAGCAACACTTGAGAGGGACACATTGATGCACTTCAAATTTTCTTTGACAGAATTCGAAAGTTCATACTCCGACTGAACCCACAAAAGTGTGTCTTTGGGGTCACCTCCGGCAAGCTCCTTGGATTCGTATTCAACAAGAAAGGAATTGAAGTAGACCCTGACAAAATAAAAGCAATCATGGAGCTTCCTCCTTACCGCACTATGAAAGAAGTCCGAGGTTTTATGGACGGATCCAATACATCAGCCGCTTAATCTCGCAACTCACCTTAACTTGTGAGCCAATTTTCAAACTCGTCAGGAAGGGAGCGGCCAGTAATTGGAATAATCAATGTCAAGAAGAATTTGATGCTATGAAAAACTATCTGACCAGGCTGCCGATCCCGATGCCTCGGAGGCCCAATGAACCTTTGCTGCTGTATCTGCCCATAACAGAAACGGCCATGGGGACATTCCTTGTCCAATATTAAGAGGGAACTCAAAAAGAGGTAGCCATCTATTATCTCAGCAAGAAACTTCTCGAGTTATAAAACTCGATACAATCCGCTTGAACGCGCATGCATATCACTTGTCTATACTACCAAGAAGCTGAGGCACTATCTTCAAGCTTATATGACCTACCTCATTTCAAAACTTGACCCGATCAACTACGTCTTTGATAAGCCAATCATCAGTGAAAGGTTGGCTAGGTGGCATGCTCTGGTATCCGAATTTGATATCAAATGCAGATATCAAAAGTCCGTTGAAGGACGAGCTATTTCGGATGCTCTGGCTAATGGCTCCATTTCTAAGGACGAGTATAATGGCTCATTTGCTGATGAGAACATCCTCACTATCGAGGAGTCCCGATCAAATATGTACTTCGATGGTGCTTCCAACTATAAGGGCAATGGGATCGGTGTCCTGTTGATGGATCCTAATGGCCTCCATGTGCTTCGTTAAACTTGACTTTTCGAACAGCAACAATACGGCAGATTGTGAAGCCTGTATCTACAGAGTCAAGGCAGCCCTAGCAGCGGGTGCACGACGCCTAACTGTATTTGGAGACTCCAACCTCATCATATCACAGACCATAGAGGCATGGAAGGTTCGAGAAGAACATCTTCAAGCCTATGCCGACTGTTTACAACAATTGATCCCACTGTTCGAAGACATAACTTTCTGACATCTGCCGCGTGAACATAACGGCTTTATAGAAGCTTTAGCCAACCTTGCCACCTCACTCATCTAGGAAAATGGAGCAAGAGCTCAGTCGATCACTTTAGTATAGTGCATGAACCCGCTGTCAAGGGACAGACTGTCGTTGCTCTGACTACAGAAACAGACGATGAACCTTGGTTTGTCAATATACAAAATTATCTTGAGAAACAAGAATATTCCCCCAGGAAGCTCTAAAAAGGATCAATTGGCCACAAGATGCCTCACCATGCTTCTCGAGCACCATGTACACCGACAAACTGTACGACAAAATCCTTAATGGCATTCTCGAGCTCTGTATTACCGAAACAGAAGCACATAAGATTAAGATAGAAATCCATAGTGGAGTCCGTGGTTCTCCTGTGAATGGTAGGATGTTAGCCAAAAATATCATCCGCACTGGATATTACAGGACTACTATGGAACGCAATTGTTATCCAATGGTTTGCACCTGCCACAAGTGCCAAACGTTTGCCAATCAAAATCACATGCCGCCTACGCCTTTTCATAACATGACTTCTCCATGGCCATTCTCCACCAAGGGGATTGATATCATCAGCCAAATTCATCCCAAGGCTTCAAACGAACGTCAGTAGATCCTAGTCGCTATCGATTACTTCTAAAATGGATTGAGGGTGCATCCTTTGCAACCCTGGGGGCAAAGAAAGTAGCCAAATTTTTCATGACATCATCTGACGCTACGGTATGCCTTTTGAGATCATCTCTGACAACGACTCGCAGTTTGAAGGGCATCTGAAGGAAATGCTTTGCAAGTACAAGATAAGACACCATCAATCTTCGCCATGCAGACCTTAGACCAATGGAGCTGTTGAGGCAGCCAACAAGACAATCCGTAATATTCTGGCCAAGATGACAGAGAAGACTAGAGAATGGTCCGAGAAGCTGCCATATGCACTGTGGAGATTATGAGCCTCTATTTGTACCATGATCGGCGCTACACCCTACTCTTTGGTTTACGGCATGGAACCGTGCTGCCAATCGAAATTGAAGTCAAGTCACTTTGAGTGATAGCAGCAAGTGATATTCCCGAGGATCCTTGGTACCGAGACCGACACGAAGAACTTGCTCTCCTTGATGAATGCCGACTTGTGGCACTTCACAAAGTTCAAGGCTTCCAACATCGAATTGCTTGGGCTTTTAACAGAAGGGTCCGCATCGCAATATTCAAGGAGATCTCGTGCTAAAAGAGATTCGAGCTCCTCTACATGACCCTAGGGGCAAGTTCAAGTCGAACTGGTCTGGCACGTTCCTGATCAAGCGAATCACCCTTGCAACTGAAGGTTATACTGACTGATTTAGATGGAAATGAATTCACCAGTTACAACAATCTCTACTAGCTAAAGAAGTTCCATGTTTGACTTTAGAACATTTAATTTGCTGTTTCCAAGCTCTTTGAGAGAATTGTAATGATAAATAAAAAAGAAAAAAATTAAAACCCATGGGGTTCCAGTTCGCCTCTGCTTGATCTGATTCCCACAGACGGGGTACGTAGGCAGTCCGCCAAGGACTCGGTCAAATGACATATTCACCCCTGAGGCGCCCCCCTGAACTACCCTTGACATGATTCCCACAGACGGATACGTAGGCAGTCCGCCAGGGACTCGGTTAAAAGACATATTTGTCCATGAGGCACTCCCTTGAACTACGCTCGACCTCATTCCCATAGATAGGATATGTAGTCGCAGGATTATCCCTATCCCCAATAGCAGTAATAAAAAAAATATAAAAAAAAAATTCTTAATGAGGTGGAAGAGTGAGAGCCACGTGGAATCGTGCTTTAAGTGGTCAACCTTGGACGATCCCACCTTATTTAAGTGGTCAATTTTGGTCGAGTTTTGCTACAAAAACAAAAATAGACAATAAAAATACCGAATCAAGAGGTGTATTTTGAACATGGGCCCAGAGCTTGGTGACATGTATTGAACATGAATCGTTTGTCATGCCTTGCATCATAATTTATGATTAGACATTTGCATACAAATGTGTTTGACACACATTTTTCCACAAAATAAAATTTTCACCATCTCAGGCGGAAACCATAGAACTCATTTCATCGTAAACACAATTTCAATCACCTTCCTTCCATCGTTTCAATGGATCAGGCTTGTAGTCTTAATAGACTCAATTCACTACTCATTTTCGGCTAAAGAATTTATTGACATATCCCATCATTGACCTAAGACTCAATTCCCCATACGACAAACTCACATTTCAAACATGAGGCCTAACCTAGCTTAGCCTAATTCAGTCACTCCCGTATGTGCCTTCTATGACTCAACCCGCTTAATGCGAACCAACCTCATCTACCTCCACGACTTCTTATCTCCAGGTGTCTCCTTGACATTCCTATCTCCATTCGTGTCATTTCCTTGTACCTTGCATACTCATGTCCTAGTCATCGACATCATCATCGTGGAAATCGATCCCTCAGTTTCCCACTACTCCTACCGACTCATTCGGTCCAAGCTCCCGAATGAACCCAATAATTTTCTTCAAAACCATTTCATTCTTCTTGGCGCTACGACCCGTGTCATTCCTAGTGAACCAAATTTTGACCCCTTTCCCTAACAGAACCTTATTGGCCCTTCCCCAGCAAGTCGAACATTGACTGTAATCCCCAACAGAACCTTATTAGCCAGCAAGTCAAAATATGGACCTTGATCCCCAGCAGAACCTTATCGGCCCATCCCCAAGGAGTCAAAATATTGACCTCGATCCCCAGTGGAACCTAATTGGCCAATCCCCATCGAAGGATAACTGGTCCAACCCAATCTACCCCCAGCAAAACTAAGAGAGCTTTTTCGGAGCGGCTCTCGACCCTTCGAAAACAGTCGAAGTCAGTCAAGTCATATTACACCCAGACAATCGATGCCCCTAGAGGAATCAATCTCCATTAAACCCCTAGTGGAATCGATGGACAGTCGCTTGTCCACACCAAAATTCTCAGAAGAGTCAACGTACACCTAGCTGTCCGAACCAATTTCCCTAGCAAAGTCAAGAGACATTAAGTCTATCCGAGTCAAATCCCCTTATCATGACAAACCTATCAAAATAAATTCCATCCCCAACGGAACTAAAGGATATATGATTGTCCAAACTCCCCCAAATCAGTCAAATGAGTCAAACAGAGCACCCTCAATTCTCCAACTGAGTCGAGGGACATTCAATCTCCCCGACTTCAATTCCCAACAAATCGAGAGACCCGATGGCCGTCCATATTCCCCAACCGAGTCAACCAAGTTGAACTTCCTAACAGAGTCAAAGTACTCGGCATCCCCAGAGAGGCCTTTATGGAAGTTATTTTGATATCAGCAAGTCCAACTTTGACCTCTTGTCTTAGGAATTTCACATTTGCATCATGTACATCCCAATTTCTTCAACAAGCCCTCGGCGGTGCTGAGTGGAGAATCTCCTGCGGTGCTGGACGATTCAAAAATTACCTTTAAAACAAACCCTCGGCGATTATGAGTGGAGAATATCCAGTGGTACTGGAGATTCGGCTGCTGTTTCAAGGCGGACCCTCGGCGGTGCTGAGTGGAGAATATGTTATGGTACTGGATGATTCGAATGCCATCTCAAACTCGAATGTAGGTAAATAATGTCACCACAAACCCTTGGCGGTGCTGAGTGGAGAGTTTCCGGCGGTGCTGGACGATTCGAAATTATCTTTGAAATAGATCATCGGCGGTGCTGAGTGGAGAATCTCCGGCGGTGCTGGAGGATTCAACTGCTGTTTCAAAATAAACCCTCGGCGATGCTGAGTGGAGAATCACCGGCGGTGCTAGGTTATTCGAGTGTCAGTTTAGGGGATTCCTCGGTAACAAAGGACAACCTTAATCCCAACATTTCAATAAGAACAAGCTACATTTGTAGTCGAGTGCGAAATAAGAACCTAAATTTGTTGTCTTTTCAATGGCATTGGCCTACATTTCTTATGAAATTTAGCCTATGAGGGGCAATCTGTAGATACCAAATTTTGGTCCAATTTCTTTTTTATTATTTTATAAAATAAGTCATTTTATATTTAGTAGTTATTTATATCAAAAACCCATAAGAAATGAAAAATGTCAAAAATCCATAAAAAAATAGTGAACTTCCATAAACCCATAAAAATTTAGCTTGCTAACCCATTTTTATTTTTGGGACTAGCCCTTTATATAAATGCACCTTGACCCACTAGGCCCAACTATCACAACCAATTTACTAAATCCAAAAAAAAAACAAAAGAAAAGGAAAATGAAATCAAAAAAAAAAAAGGAAAAAAAGAAAAAGAAAGAGTAGACGAAAGGAAAAGGAAAAAGGAAAAAGGAAAACAAAAAAAAAAAAAAAAAAAAAAAAAGAGAGAGAGAGAGAAATTGAATGCAAGTCACGGTGACAAACCATGTGAAACATAAAACAAGTTATTTGACTTGCTTTTTTTTTTTTTAATTTTATTTTGTTCATTAAGTTTGATTTGCAAGGACATGAATCATTAAGTTAATTTAGTACTAGTTGGGACTACTAAAGTATTTTTATCCCCTAATAAAGCAACCCTACAGCCACCCTACAATTTTTCTTTTTACTTTTACTTCCCCTAATGTCCCCCAATTTTAATACTAGCCCTTAATAATTGTATTAATACACTTGTGACCATTGAATCAAGTTGTACTATGATTCTTATTGTCTAGTTAACTTTCAAAATCAAGATTTTTACCAAAAAAACTAATTTTTGTTACTCCCCGTTGTACATACTACATACACTACTTGTATATAAACACGTGTATTAATACATTTTTAGCTAACCCCTGTGTATGTACATATGAAAATTGTTCATTATTTTACACATGGGATCAAAATCATCCTATTATGCATATTTGTTCTTGAAAATTCATTTCTTTTTTGATTTAATATTTTAAAAATTCCGGAAGAGACAAAAATAAAATAAAAATGTGTCAAATTTCAAAAATTTGCAACTTTTGTACAAGCATAAATTTTTTGTTTTCTTCCGTTTTTTTCTAGGCAATCAAATGATATTAAAATTTTTATTTGTGTAACTATACATTTGTACATAAAAGTTGGTTTCATGTACATGCACATATGTACATAACACTTTAACAACACTTGTTACACCAAGTGCACACCTTGACCAACTAACAACCTTGTACAGCTTTTTATTCTACTTTACACCTATGTACACTACACTGTACACTGCCCTTTACACCCTTGTATTTCTACTTGTATACATACACACCTATATACATACTAACCCACATGTCTTACCTCCCCTTCTATAAATACCCCCAAAAAATGATGACTCAAGGCCCTTTTTTCTCTCTTCTCCCATCAAGAGGATTAACCTCTCTAATTTTCTATCTTTTCTCCCTAACACCAAGTGACGGCCTTGGTTAAGGGTACTTAGTGAGTAATTAACTCACTTATCCAAGTCTAAGGGTGGATCATTCAAAGGTGAATCAACAAGGGTAAGAGCTTATAATCCCATTTCAATTTTCTATCATTTCTCTTAATTACCATTACTAACTTAATTTGCTTTTTTTTGTGGCCATTTGATCTTTCTTCTTTTTGACCTTTTGGCGCAGTTTAGTGCGCCCCACTTCTTGCGAGGGGAACCTCTCTAACCCGTCACCATAAGCAAGATGGCAACTTGCCATTAGACGTCACTTTGACCCCACCAAACCGTTGTGAGTAACTTGAGGGTTTAGTGCTTAAGTTGGTGATTTTTGTGATTAGTGTAAAAATGACATTTTTAACTTTGTTTTAACTAAAAACAACAAAAAAAATGAACAAAAACCGTGATTGTGTGCTTGGACAATGAATAAATGAGTCCCGGGAGACATGTTTATCTTTCAGATTTTCGTACAGTTTGACACCGTGTCACTAAAAATTCAGTATCCCGCTCATTTGAAGTCGGATTGAAGAGATTCAAAGACCTACTGGAAGATAACTCAAAACTTTTCATTTTGATACAAAGAATGCCTAATTTGGATCTCTAGACTGTTCTGGGCATCCCTTTCAAGTTGGGTCAAATTTTGCGAATGATTAGTGTATAATCTACGGTTTAGACTGATTGTTTCTCAATCGCTTAGAATTTTAGATTTCCATCCTTAATAACAAATAAAGAAGATTCCTAGGGATTTCCAAAGACATCTACCATATCCTTATACTATTATTAGTTTAGGAAAGTTAATTTTCCCAAATTCCCCTAGTGAACTGTCCATGGACTTGACTTAGCGTTTTATTATTAATTCAAAACAAAATTGATTTAGGTCACTAAACTTCACTTGTGCAATTTTCATAGATACCCTTACACATTAAAAGCACATTAAAAATAGTAATTAAATTTTGATTAATCAAAAAATTACAAAAGATATTTTAGTAACCCACTATATAGTTTAACGATCACTCTGTAAATGGTCTAAAACCGAAATGGGTTTGAGTCCTCTTGACCCAGTTCGTTTGATTTCCATGTGGAGGACTCAAAAATCTATCATTGGACTTTAGAATCAACCCATTTTGATTTTTGACCAATTTATAGTGATTTTTCTAAGTTGGGCCGCCCACTGTCCCACCCAACTATCAACTTTGAGAATTTGTAACAAATTCTATTTATATCCAAAAATCAAAAAACGTTTGAGTCTAGTCCCTCAATAAGTGTGCTAGCTCTCACATTTGTTTCGTAATTTTTAGAGTACATTTATCAAGTTTTACAGAATTAAAGTGTTAAATGGTTAATAATAAGCCGTTAACTAAAATTGTTACCCAACTTCAAATGGTGCCCCGGAGGCCTCTATGTCCTATCCTGACTTCATGCACGCTCTGAGTGTATTTTTGGTGATTTCTAGGAGTGAAGACCGACTTAAAATGAGCTTTTTTCATTATTAAGACACTTGACCTATTTATTAGGCTATTTTACGCCACTTTTACTATTTTTTTGGAATTTCTAGCATTTTCCATTTTTGGAATATTGTATATTTATATTTACATTCGACCATGTAAAAACTATCTTCCAAGATCATCTAGTGAAATTTTGTTTATCATTATCCTTGCATGCTTGACTTCACTTGCAAATACAACTTGTTTATAATAAAATGAACCCAGTTGATAATTTTCAAATGTATTTGAGCCACGATTCAATCTTGACATATTGGGTCCACTCATAAAAGTTTGGGCCATGATGAGACCGTCTGCCCCGATGTTGACTCGCTATGGATTATCTCCAAACAAGATAACTCTTAAGCGGATGTGCCCCCACTGGAATTACTTGGCTTTGAACTCAAACTGATATGTTTTGGCCCGGTACTTGGCCCTGAGGATGACGGTTCACTTGGCCGCCCCCATTTGTCTATCTTGACGTAAATGGCCATTAGTCCGATTAATCAAGGATTGAATACCAGTGTTCAATTATCAACTGTCTCACACTTGCATGCTTGTTTAGACGTAGGACCAGCATGTTCGCTTGATGTATGGCATAATCCCGTGCCAAATTTGAGGTTAGAATCGAACATTTCCTCGTACATGATCATGGGTACTCCACCCACCTCCACATCGAACATTATCATCCATTATCCCCAACAGAGTATATACTCCCACCTTTTGGTGTACCTAATGTTTGAATGCAAATGAATGCTTGATCGTCCCCTCTTATTTGGCTTGAGTCCATTACAGGGGACCCGTTTACATTTCCTACGGAGCCGCTCTTTAACTTATTAAGCCTACCATACCCATCAACTCCACATACCCAAAAATAACCCCTTCACACCTCAAGAGTTCATTCCTCCCTCGAAACGGGAATATTCGAGAATCAAATACTTATGCGCTTGAACCAAGTTCGGGTCAATCCACCTATCTCAGTTGATCTCTTGGGATACCCCAGTTCTTAGTCCGGCTGTGTCCCTAATGACGTTGGTCATACTCCAACCTCTCCCACCCTCGAATTGATACAACTCTTTGAACGAGTCATATGCGTTTGCCTTTTAGCTATTACCGTTTTGAGCAGGAACTGGCTCACCCATCCATACCCGCTCCTACTGAGTGGCTCTGGGACCTGCTAAATGGGTCCTCCGTACAAAACTACGTTATGGATTTCATCCGTGAGTGGGTTCAAGTCCCATGATGAGTGGTATGTAGCGCAATACTACTGTATCCAAGCCCGCCTTACACCGAAAGACATGTCGGTCCAGTGGTCTATTTTTGTACATTCGTGTGCTAACTTCCAATGCGTACATACATGTGCTTGTTTCAATTTTGTACATTCGCATGATATTTGCTTAATCTCTTTCTTTCATTTATTTCAGGTATAATCATTATCATCATCCAAATTCACTCAAAATTAGGGACAATGACTTGTTAGTACTTGTATGTCATATGACGAATAGAGAATTGTAACCTGAATACACCATAAGTTCACACTCTTCCTATAACCTAACATTTTCTTGCCACTCCTGTATTAAAGCATATGTGTCAGATACAAATTTTACACCTTATGCATTATGCTAAAAACATAAAATAATATATAAAATGTAAAATAAAAAGAAAACCTCATAAGATGTGTTTGTTATAAGATTTTCAGGGTCTAAGAGGGTAGGAAGGATGTACTCTGCAAGAAAAATGAGAAGAGTAAAACACATGCACATAATAATAGAAACATTATATGCATTTATTTTTTCAAAATTTTATGTGTATTCACGTATATGGGAATCTTTATCGATTTCGATAAGAGAAGCGGACAACAACGAAGGATTGTCTTTAGGGTAGATTGGAGCCGAGAAAGTTCCGCGCACCTTACTGATATTATTTCTCATCTTCTGAAGTAAAGATGTCAAATAAGTAAACCACCATTCTAGGAAGCTGGGTAAAGTATCAGCACAAAAGGGCTAGGCTTTGATGTTCATGATACCAGTCTGATCAGGGTCCATCAAAGTCGACTCAGCGGGCACAAAGCATTCCTCCGTTTTAAAATTGGGACGACTATGCAAAGGCTTATTTTGAGAATTTAAAAAGGGGATGGCCAATGATTGGTGCAAACCAAATTGCCAACAAATTAAGTTTGGCTTATATTGTGTGTAGCCAATATCATAATTTTATCGATGTTGAAAAGGTCTCATTGTTGACACTAAAATAGTGACGACCCTATGACCCTATAATGATGACTAGCTTAGGGAACCTTTTTCGGAGATTTTAAGTACGCGAATTAATAAAAACCGAGGTCAAACTAAGTTTAAGGGCAAAATGGTCATTTCACCTCACCCTGAGGGATTCTATATCCTTCCCTTAACCTTGCCAGGCAAAGGAAAGCCAAAGCTAAACGCGCAAGAAGGTTCAAACGCCAGCGATTACACATATATGCGCTGTCCACCCAACGAATTTGCCCAAAATTGCTAGACACCCAGCGAATATCACCATATTCACTGGATTTTGAACGACTTTCTCTCATATTCACTGTCTGTTGAGCTTTCTTGACCATTTCACCCACGTGCATGGTTTAGTTTCCAGCACTTATCACCATATTCGTTGGTCACTGATCGAATATAGGCATAGCCGCTACATGCCCTAGCGAATTTCTTCATATTCGTTGGGCTGTGGTGCCTTAAATTTTGATCCTATATAAACTCATGCATTAACCTTACGGCATATACACTAATCATATCCTAAATTCTGTCAAAAACCATCCATCAACCAGAGAGCATTCTTCTCCAAATCATAGCATTCTTAGTAGCACATTTTATATGTTTTTCTCCAAATCATAGATGTAACACCTCATACTTTTATAT
>ONZA01014421.1:8438-22984 GCA_900322205.1 Kewa caespitosa | reverse complement strand
AAAAAAAAAAAAAAAAAAAAAAAAAAAAAAAAAAAAAAAAATTAAATATGAACCCCAATTTAAAACCGCGATTTTTATATTCGAATGCTGAGTGTGATAAAAGTAATTAATTTTTTTTTTTATAAATAAACAGAACGACATCAAATTTTACAAAATAATTTAGATTGGTTTTCCAATTGAAGACAAATAGGTTTAAAACACTATCGATCGTTGAAAAACGTTAAATATGAGCGGCTATTGCAACTGCAATTCTTCTAAATTTAAGGCTAATTATGATTGAAATCATCAAAATTGGTTCTATCTAACTAGAACATGATCCAATTTGAAAATGTAGTTTCACTTTCTTTGCCAATTGAAAGAGAATTACGCTTATAATGCTAATGATCGTCAAAAAGCGTTAAATATGAAAAGCAATAGCAACAGTAATTATTTTTATTGTAAATTCATGTAAGATTGAAATGAATCATTTCGTTTGTATCTAATCTATAAAGTTTCTATTTTTATAAGATCGTTTCAATGGGCTAGTCAATTTAAAGAGAAATAAGCTTTAAACGCAAACGATCGTTAATAAGCAACAAATATGAACAGCCATTGCGATCGCAAGTCTCGTTCATTAAAAGCCGTGTTTGATTAAAAGACATGTTCATTAAAAGCCATAAGCGTGTTTGATTATGTAATGTTGGTTGATAAAATTGTTGCCAAAAGTCATATTTGGAGTTCAAATCACCTCTCTTATGCTGGGAGATTACAATTAGTTGGGTTTGTGCTGTTGACCCTTAACACTTATTGGGCCTCTATGTTCATTTTCCCTTGATTGTTACTAGATCCCGTCAATTCTACATGCAAGAAATTCATGTGGGAAGGTAGTTCAGTGTTCTCTAGTCCACCCCCTATGGCATGGAGCAAAATTTGCAGAATTAAGAGCTATGGTGGTTTAGGTTCAAAGAGTGCATCATTTGGAATGAGGCGGCTATGGTAGGTATGTGTGTCACATTGCAACTAAAGCTGATCTTCATTGGGCCAAGTATGTAAACAATGTTTACTTAAGAAATGGTGAGTGGTGGGCATATAAACCACCACAAAGGACTAGCTGGGCTTGGAGGAAGATTTGTGAAATGAGGGACTCCTTTTAAGAAGCTTCTGAAAAGAATGTTTTGTCCCAGACTGTAGGGAAGGCTTATACTGTGGCTTTAGGCTATCGTTGGTTGCAGCGTGACATGCCAAGGGTAAGATAGGATAAGTGGGCCTGAAACAGATTCAATGTCCCTAAGCACAGCTTTATATGCTGGCTTCAGGTGCAAGATAGGTCGCTGACTAGAGAAAGACTCCAAAAGGCTCATTTTCAGGATGCTAATGTTTGTCCTCTTTGTGGTAATGGATCGGAGACCAAAGCTCACCTTTTCTTTGCGTGTCCACTTGCTGTGGAGGTTATTAAGCTAGTGGGTGAGTGGGTCGGTATCTCAAGAAGTGTGTATACTACAGAACATCCAGTTAGAATGTTTGAAAGGAAAAGTGCCAAAAAGAAATTCAGAAGGAAGGTTTTGTATGCTGTGAGCACAACTATTGTCTATCATGTCTTGAAGGCTAGAAATGAAGTTGTTTGGCACCAGAAAATTCCCAGGCCTATGTAGTGAAGACTTTGAAGTCTGAAGTAGCTGATAAAGTTTTGTTTCTAAAACCCAAAAGAATCCTAGCTACGGATTGATTGGATAAAGAATTAGTTATGTACATAAGTAGGTCTGTTGGAGGCTAGTTTGGGTAGTGCCCTGATATTGGTGTTTGTGTTTTTGGAGCTATCAATGGAATTTTATTACTTACCAAAAGAATAATATGAAAAGCGATTGCAACAGAAATCTCTTTTTATAGTAAAGCCAAGTCTGATTGAAATCATCCCTTTTATTGGTAACTAACCTGAACATGTTCCCTTTTTGTAAAATAGTTTCAATGAATTAGTCAATTTAAAGAGAAATACGCTTCAAATGACGATTGTTAATAAGCATGAAATATGAACAACCATTGCATTCACAATTATCATTTTCAAGATGTGTGTAATTAAATTGATAAAATTTGGTGGTAAGTAATGATATTTTTATTTCAAAAAATAACTGCATTTGGCTCATCAACTGAAAGACAAATAGTCTTAAAACGCTAACGATCGCTAAAAAGCGTTAAATGTGAAAAGCGACTGCAACGGCACGTCCTATTATTTGAAATCCTAGTATGATTGAAATTATCAATGATTTTGCATGATAACTATAACCTAATGCGATAATAAATAATAATCATAATTTGTTCGTCAATTGAAGGAGAAATACACTTAAAACAACAACGATCGTTAAAAAGAGTTAATCATGAAAGGCAATTGCGACCGTAGTTTAATTTATTTAAAATTCGAGTATTAATAAGTTCATAAAAATTGATGGTATATAATCCAAAGATGATCTTACTCTAAAAATAGCTGTAATTTATTAGTCCATTGAAAGAGAAATATGCTTAAAACGCAAACATTCATTAAAAAGCGTTAAATATGAACACAAATTACAACCGCAATTCTAAATATTTGAAAGCCAATTATGATACAAATAATAAATTTACTATATAACTAACCAAAACAAGATCCAATTTTACAAAATAATTTCAATTGGATTTCAATTGAAGGAGAAATTGGCTTTAAACATTATCGATCGTTAAAAAACGATAAATTTGAAAAGCAATTGCAATCGCAATTCTTATAATTTAAAAGTCGGTATGATTTAAATGATCAATGTTGGTTGTATCTAACCAAAACATGTTCCATTTTTAAAAAGTTATTTCAATTGGTTCGTCAATTGAAAGATGAATACGCTTAATGTTGTACAATCGTTAAAAAGCAATAAATATGAACAACAATTCAACTAGAAATTCTTTTTATTTTAAAGTTGAGTATGATTTATATGATCAATTTGGTTGATATAAAATCAACAATTTTCGAAATTCAAAAATGTATTTTAAAGATAAGGATCATTAAACAATGTTAATTTTGAATCGATATTCCAATCGTAATTCTTATTATTTGAAAAAGAAGTTCGATTGAGGTGATAAATATTTTTGGTTTCTGTTCAAAAAATGTTCAAATTTTAAAAATAGGTTCTATTGGTTCATCAATTGAAAGAGAAGTACGCTTAAAACGCTAACGATTGTTTAATAGTGATATCCATGAACAGCAGTTGCAGTCGGAAGTTATATTGTTTGAAAGACTATGATGATTTAAATAACTGTAATTGTTTATAGATAACAATAACATGATGCAATTTTAAATAATAGTTGAAATTGTTTCATCAAATGAAAGAGATCGTTAAAAAGCGTTATTTATGAAAAACAATTACAACCACAATTTTTAATATTTGAAAGCCGAGTATGATTTAAATATTTTTTTTTGAATAACAAATCAAATTCAATTTTACAAAATTTCAATTGGTTTTTCCATTGAAAGAGTAATAGGCTTAAAAGACTATCGATCTTTGTAAAGCGTTACATACGAATAACAACTGCAACTGTAATTCTTCTAACTTGAAAGCTGATTATGATTGCAATCATCAAAATTGGGTATATCTAACAAGGAAATGATCCAATTGGAAGAGAAATACGCTCATAACTCTAACTATCGTCAAAAAAAAAAGTTAAATATGAAAAGCAATTGCAACAGAAATGCACTCTTTTGTAAAGCCAAGTATGATTGAAATGATTAATTTTGTTGGTATATAACTTGAAACGTTCCCTTTTTATAAATTATTTTCAGTTGGTTAGTAAATTCAAAGAGAAACATGCTTCAAATGCAAACAATCGTTTATAAGCGTGAAATATGAACATCCATGCATTCGCAATTTTCATTATTTAAAAGCCATTTGTTATTAAATTGATAACTATTGGTGGTCTATAATCAAATATCTTTTTGATTTTAAAAAGTAATTGCAGTTTGTTCGTCAACTAAAAGACGAATAGGCTTAAAACGCTATTGATCGTTATAAAGCATTAAATGTGAAAAGCAATTGTAATGCAACTCAAATTATTTGAAAGCCTAGTATGATGGAAATCCTCTTTTTTTTTTTTGCATTCTAACTGTAAATTTATCCTTTTTTGAAAAATTATTATTATTTGTTCGTCCATTGAAATAGAAATACGCTTACAATAGTAACAAACGTTAAAAAGTGTTAAACATTAAAGGGAAAAGTGACCGCAATTCTTTTTATTTAAAAGTTGTGTATGACTTAAATAATCAAGATTGATGTTATCCAAATCAAACATGATCCAATTCTTAAAATTAGTGCAATAGATTTGTTAATTAAAAGAGAAATAGGCTTCAAACGCTAGCGATCGTTAAAAAGTGTTAAATTTGAACACAAATTACGACCGCAATTCTTAACAGATGATAGCCAAGCATGGTTAGAATAATCAATTTTATTTATATTTTTCCAGAACTAGATCAAATTTTACAATATAATTTCAATTGACTTTTCAACTAAAAGAGAAATAGGCTTATAACACTATCGATCGTTAAAAAGCAATAAAAATGAAAAGAAATTTGTTCAATTGTTAAAAAGTGATAAATTTGAACAACAATTGCAGTCGCAAGTATCATCCTTTAAAAGCCTTGTATGCTTTATATAACCGTAATATTTTATATATAACAAGAAAATGATTCAATTTTAAATAATAGTTTGAATTGGTTAATCAATTGAAAGAGAAATATGCTTAAAATGTTAACTATCGTTAAAAAGCATCAAATATGAACACCAATTACAACTGGAATTTAAATATTTGAAATCTGAGTATGGTTAAAATATTCAATTTTTTTGATAACTAACTATGACCAGATCCAAATTTACAAAAACAAATTCAATTGGTTTTTCAATTGAAAGTGAAATGGGCTTAAAAACACTAACGATGGTTAAAAGGCGTAAAATACGAGCAGCAATTGCAACCGCAATTCTTTTTACTTGAAATCCAATTATGCTGGAAATAATCAAAATTGGTTTGATATAACCAGAACATGATCCCATTTGGAAAAATAGTTTATATTGCTTTGCCAATTGAATGAGTAATACGCTTACAAGGCTAACGATCGTCAAAATGCGTTAAATATGAAAAGCAATTGCAACAAAAATTCTTTTTCTCATAAAGCCAATTATAATTGAAATGATCAAATTTTTTTGTATCTAACATGAACAAGTTCAATTTTTATAAAATAATTTCAAAGGGTTAGTCAATTTAAAGAGAAATATGCTTAAAACGCAAGGAATCGTTAATAAGCAATAAATATAAACAACCAATGCATTTGCAATTCTCGTTATTTAAAAGCCATGTGTGATTACATTGATAAATATTGGTGGTATATAATCAAATAATCTTTTTATTTCAATATATAATTGTAGTTGGTTCGTCAACTGAAAGAGAATTAGGCTTAGAACGCTTAAGATCGTAAAAAACGTTGACCGAATTTTGAAAATTGGAGCATTTTTAGATTAGATACCCATAATACAGATCGCATAATTTATACTAGGCTTGAAAAATTGCAAGAATTATGGTTGGGACTGCTTTTCATATTTAAAGCTTTTTATGATCGTTAGCGTTGTAAGCGTATTTGTCACTAAATAGAGAAAGAAGCTGAAACTTTTTTTTCGAATTGAATCATATTATGGTTAGTAATCGAATACTTTTCAGATTTCATTTATAATCGGCTTTCATGTCATCAGAATTGCGGCTACAATTGTTGTTCATATTTAACGATTTTTAAACATCGATAGTGTTGTAAGCCTATTTCTTTTTTAATTAAAAAAACCAATTGAATTTATTTTGTAAAATTGTATCTTGTTCTAATTATTTGTAAAAAATATTGATACTTAAATCATACTATTTTTTCAAATAATAAGAATTGTGGTTGCAATTGTTGTTCTTATTTAACGCTTTTTAGCAATCGATAGCGTTTTGAGCCTATTTCTCTTCCAATTTCTGAACCAATTGAAATTATTTCGTAAACTTTGGTCACATTCTAGTTAGGTATAAACAAATTTAGTGGTTAAATCAAACTCAGCTTTCAAATGATAAGACTTGCGGTTAATATTGTTGTTCACATTTAACGCATTTAAACAATAGCTAGCTTTTTAAGCGTATTTATCTTTCAATTACTGAACCAATCGAAACTATTTTCCAAAAATTTCATCATGTTCTTGTTAGATTTAACCATTAATATTATTTAAATAAGCCTAGGCTTTCAAATAATAATATTTGCGATTGGAATTTTCATTCATATGTAACGCCATTGAACGATCGTTAGCGTGTGAAGCTTATTTCTCTTTCAATTAACAAACCAATTCACACTATTTTGTAAATTTGGATAATTTCCTTGTTAAATATAGACCATCTTGATTACTTTTTTCATGTTAGGCTTTCGAATAATAATAATTCCTGTTGCGATTGTTGTTCGTATTCAACGCTTTTTAACGATCGATAGCGTTTTAAGCGTATTTCTCTTTTAATTTCTAAACCAATTGATATTATTTTGTAAAATAGGATAAAATTTTATTTATATTTCGAATATCTTAATGATTTTAATCACACTCAGCTTTCAAATTATAATAATTGCGGTTACGATTGTTGTTCATATTTAACGCTTTTTAATAGTCGTTAGCATTTTAAGCGTATTTCTCTTTCACTTTGTGAACCAATCGAGACTTCTCCTTAAAAGTTAATCATGTTATGTTTAGATATCAAAAATTTTGACTATTTCAATGATACTAGTCTTTCAAATAATAAGAATCTAAGTTGCGACTACTGTTCATATTTACTGCCATTGTACAATAATTAGTGTTTTCAGCCTATTTCTCTTTCTGTTGACAAACCAATTAAAACGATTTTTGGAAATTGGACTACATTTTGATTAGATATCAGTAAAATGGATCTTATATATCCTGCTCGGCTTCACAATAGTAAGAATTTCAGTTGCAATTGCTCTTCAGATTTAATGATATTTAAAGATCCGTTTGTGTTTTTATCATACATCTCTTTCAATTCACGAACCAATTGAAACTAATTTTTAAGACGGGAATGATTTCTCATTGGACACAAATTACATTAATCATTTCAATCATACTCGGCTTTCAAATGAAAATAGTTATGGTTGCAACGGCTTTCTATATTAACGCTTTTTTACGATCATTAGCGTCGCAAGTATATTTCTCTTTGAGTAGGCCAAGCGATTGAATATATTGATTAGAATTGGATCATATTCAGGTTAGATATCAAAAACTCTGATGATTTCATTCAAAATTGGCTTACAAGAAATAAGAATTGCGGTTGCAATAGGTGTCCATATTTTACCATTTTTAAAGATCGATAGAGTTTTAATCCTATTTCTCTTTCAGTTGAAAAAGCAATTGAAATGCTTTTGTAAAATTGGATCTTGTTATAATTGATTATCAACAATATTCATTATTTTATTCATACTCGGCTTTGAAATATTAAGATCTGCGGTTGCAATTGGTGTTCAGATTTAACATTTTTAAACGAATGTAGCGTTTTAAGCGTATTTCTCTTCCAATTGATGAACCAATTGAAACTACTTTTTAAAATTTTCTTCTTGTTGTGGTTATATTAAACCCATCATTATTTTAAATCATCATAGGCTTTGACATAATAAGAATGCGATTGGAATTGTTGTTCATATTTGACGTTATTAAACGATCATTAGCGTTTGAAGCGTATTTCTCTTTCAATTAAAAAACCAATTAAGAATTTTTTTAAATCAAAACAATTTTCTGGTTAACTATAAATAATCTTGATTACTTAAATCATACAAGGATTTCAACTAATAAGAATTGCGGTTGAGGTTGATTTTCATATTTAACTCTTTTCAACGATTGATAGTGTTTTAAGCCTATTTCTCTTTCAATTTCTGAACCTATTTAAATTATTTTGTTAGATTTGATCATGTTCTTGTTTATTACAACAATAAAAATTATTTCCATCAAACTAGGATTTTAAATGATAAGAGTTTCAGTGACAATTTTTGTTCATATTTAACAGTTTTTAACAATGGTTAGCGTCTTAAGCGTACTTCTCTTTCGATTGTTGAACCAATCCAAAATATTTTTCCGACTTTCGTCAGGTCCTGGTTAGATATTAGCAATCTCGATCATTTCAATCATACTAGTTTTTCAAATAATAAGAATTGGCGTCGCAAATGCTGTTCATATTTACGGCTATTTAACGATGTTAACGTTTTAAGCTTGTTTCTATTCATGTTGACGAACCAATTGAAACGACTTTTGAAATTTGGACTTTATTTTTATTCAATATCAATAGTATGGATGGTTTAAATCATACTCAGCTTGAAAATAGTAAGAAACTCGGTTGCGGTTACTTTTCTTATTTACACTGTTAAACGATCGCTAGCATTTTTATCATATCTTTTTCAATTGACGAACCAATTGAAACTACTTTTGATACTGGGAATGATTTCTAGTTGGATACCAATAATATTTATCATTTCAATCACAATAATCTTTCAAATGAAAAGAATTACGGTTGCTACTGCTTTTCATTTTTAACGCTTTTTGACGATCGTTAGCGTTGTAAGCGTATTTTCTCTTTCAATAGGCAAAGCAATTGAAACTATTTTTTTTTGAATTGGATCGTGTTCTAATTAAATATCAAGCAATTTGATGATTTCATTCATAATAAGTTTTCTAATAATAATAATTGCAATTGCTATTGCTGTTCAAATATATCCATTTTGAAAGATCGACAATGTTTTAAGCCTATTTCTCTTTCAACTTAAAAAACTATCCAAATTCATTTGTAAAAAAGGATATTTTTTTAAATTTTTAATCCGACAATACTGATCATTTTAATCATACTTGGTTTTAAATATTATGAATTTTTGGTTGTAATTGGTGTTCATATCAACGTTTTTTAAGATCGTTAGCTTTTTTAGTGTATTTCTCTTTCTATTGGTGAACAAATTGAAACTATATTTTTCAAATTTCATCACTTTATGGTTAAATTCAACAAATTTGATACTTCAAATCACCCTAGGCTTTCAAATAATTCTAATTGCGATAGAAATTGCTGTTCATATTCGACGCTATTGAATGATTTATAGCATTTGGAGCCTATTTCTCTTTCAATTAACGAACCAATTGAAAATGTTTATTAAATTTGGATGCTATTATGGTTAAAAAAATCTTGATTACTTCAATCATTTCAGATAGTAAGAATGGCGGTTGCGAGTCCATTTCATATTTAACGCTTTTTAACGATCGATAGCGTTTTAAGACTGTTTCTCTTTCAATTTCCAAACCAATTTAAATTAGTATTGAAAATTGGACAATATTGTATTTAGATATCAAAATTATCAATGATTTAAAATAAACTCGGCTTTCAAATGATATGAATTGCGGTTACAACTGCTACTCATATTTAACGCTTTTCCACAATCAAAATAGTTTGACGCTCATATTTCTCTTTCAATTGTTCAACCAATCAAAAGTATTTTGTCAAAGTTCAATATGTTCTGTTATACGTCTCTGATTTCGTCGATTTCAATCATACTAGTCTTTCTAATAATAAGAACTAATGTGTAAATGCTATTCATATTTACCGCTATTAAACGATCTTTAGCGTTCTAAGCCTATTTCACTTTCTGTTGATGAACCAATTGAAACGAATTTCGGAAATTGGACTACTTTTGGAATATATAATAATAATATGGACAATGTAAATCATACACGGCTTGAAAAATTTTCATGATTGCGGTTGCAATTGCTTTTCAGATTTTACCCTATTTAAAGATCGCTAGCGTTTTTATCACATTTCTCTTTCAGTTAATGAACCAATTGACACTATTATTTAAATGGGAAAGATTCTCGGTTGGATAACAATAATATTGATCATTTCAATTATACTCTGGTTTGAAATGAAAAGAATTACGATTGCAACTGCTTTTCATGTCTAACGTTTTTTGACGGTCGTTAGCGTTGTTAGCATATTTCTCTTTCAATAGTCAAAGCAATATAATGAATTTTTTCCCATTGGATCATGTTATTGTTAGATATCAAAAACTTTGATGAATTCATTCATAGTAGGCTTTCAAGTAATAAGAATTGCGGGGCAATGGTTGTTCACATTTACCGACATTTAAAGATCGATAGCATTTTATGCCTATTTCTCTTTCAATTGAAAAACCAATTTAAAGTATTTCATAAAATTTGATCTTGTTATAAATATTTATCAACAATATTGATTTTTTAATCATACTTGGCTTTCAAATATTAAGAATTACGATTGTAATATTTGTTCATATTTAACCCTTTTTAACTATCGATAACTCTTAAGCGTATTTCTCTTTCACTTGATGAACAAAATGAAACTATTTTTTAAGAGTTACATCATGTTTGGGTTATATTTAACCAACCATAATAAGTGAATCATCCTAGGCTTTCAAATAAAAATAATTGCAATTCGTATTACAGTGCATATTTAACGCTTTTAAACAATGGTTCGCGTTTGAAGGGTATTTCTCTTTCAATAAACGAACCAATAGAATTTTTTTTTTAACTTTTTATCATATTATGGTTAACTATAAAAAATCTTGATTATATCAATCATTGTATTCCTTCAAATAATAAGAATTTCAGCTGCGATTGTTGTTTGTATTTAACGATTTTTAAAGATCGAAAGCCTTTTAAGCCTATTTCTCTTTCCATTTCTAAACCAATTGAAGCTATTTTGTAAAATTGGGTCATATTCTAGTTTGATATCAATAATCTCAATGATTTAAATCAAAATCGGCATTTAAATAATAAAAATTGCGGTTACAAACGCTTTTTCACAATCATTAGCGTTTTAAGCGTATTTATCTTTCAATTGTTGAACCAATCAAAACTATATGTTGAAAGTTCATCATGCTAGGGTTAGATATCAAAAATTACGATGATTTTAATCATGCAACTCTTTCAAATAATAAGAGTCCAGGTAACAAATGTTTTTCATATTTACCACTATTAAATGAACGTTAGTGTTTTAAGCTTATTTCTATTTATGTCGACGAACCAATTGAAAAGATGTTTGGAATTTGGACTGTATTTTGATTCAATATCAATATTATGGATCGTTTAAATAATACTTGGTTTGAAAATAGCAAGGAATTTGGTTGCAATTGCTTTTCTTAATTAACGATATTCAACGATCGCTAGCGTTTTTATCACATATCTCTTTCAATTCACGAACCAATTGAAACTACTTTTTAAACTGGGATTGTTTTTTGGTTGGATACCAATAATATTTATCACTTCGGTCACATTAATCTTTCAAATGAAAAGAATTACGGTTGCTACTTCTTTTCATTTTTAACGCTTTTTGACGATCGTTAGCGTTGTAAGCTTATTTCTCTTTCAATAGGCAAAGCAATTGAAACTATTTTTACGAAATGGATCATGTTCTTATTTAATATCAAATAATAAGAATTGCAGTCGCAATTGCTGTTCAAATGTAACGCTTTTGAAAGATCGACAATGTTTTAAGCCTATTTCTCTTTCAATTTAAAAAACAATCGAAATTATTTTGTAAAAAATGATAGTTTTTTAAATTAATTGTCAAAAATATTTAATTTTTTAATCATACTCGTCTTTTATATTTATGAATTTTTGATTGTAATTGGTGTTCATATTTAACGCTTCTTAACGATCGTTAGCGTTTTAAGTGTATTTCTCTTTCTATTTGTGAACAAATTGAAACTACTTTTTACAAATTTCATCAAATTTGGGTAAAATTTAACCAATTAGATTATTCAAATCATCGTAGGCTTTCAAATAATACTAACTGCAATTGGAGTTGCTGTTCATATTTGACGCTATTAAATGATCATTAGCCTTTGGAGCCTATTTCTCTTTCAATCAACGAACCAATTAAAACTATTTTTTAAATTTTAATGATGTTATGGTTGTAACCAATCTTGATTACTTCAATCATACTACACTTTCAAATAATAAGAATGGTGGTTGCATATCCATTTCATATTTAACGCTTTTTAACAATCGATTGCGTTTAAAGACTGTTGCTCTTTCAACATCTAAACCAATTTAAATTAGTAGCAAAAAATTGACCATATTATACTTTGATAAAAAAATTATAAATGACTTTACTAAAACTCTGCTTTCAAATGATAAGAATTGCGGTTACAATTGATGCTCATATTTAACGCTTTTCCACAATCGTTAGCGTTTCATGTGTATTTCTCTTCCAATTTTTTAACCAATCTAAAATATTTTCTCAAAGTTTATCATTTTCTATTATGAATCTCTGATTTTGATGATTTCAATCATACTAGTCTTTCAGATAATAAGAATTGAGATGTAAATGTTGTTCGAATTTACCGCTATCAAATGATCGTTAGCATTTTAAGCAAAAATCTCTTTCTCTTGATGAACCAATTGAAATGACTTTCGTAAATTGGACTATGTTTGTATTATATAATAGTACTATGTATCTTGTAAATCACACACAGCTTGCAAAATTTTATGATTGCGGTTGCAATTGTGTTTCATACATAACACTATTTCACGATCGCTAGCGTTTTACCATATATCTCTTTCAATTCATCAACCAATTGAAACTACTGTTTATAATTGGAAAGATTCCTGGTTTTAAATAAAAGAATTATGGTTGCAACTGCTTTTCGTGTCTAACTCTTTTCGATGATCATTAGCATTTTAAGCGTATTTCTCTTTCAATAGGCAAAGCAATATAAACCATTTTTTTTTGCATTGGATCATATTATTGTTATATATCAGAATCTTTGATGAATTCAATTATAATTGGCTTTCAAGTAATAATAATTATGGCTGCTATTGCTGTTTATATTTACCGACTTTAAAAGATCGATAGAGTTTTGAGCCTATTTCTATTTCAATTGTAAAACCAATTGAAAGCATTTCGTAAAATTGGATCTTGTTCTAAATATTTAACAACAATATTGATTTTTGTAATCATACTAGGCTTTCAAATATGAAGAATTACGGTTGCAATATGTCTTCATATTTTATGCTTTTAAACGATCGGTAGCTCTTAAGCGTATTTCTCGTTCACTTGATGAACAAATTGAAACTATTTTTTAAAAATTACATCACGTTTATGTTATATTTAACCAATCATAATATGTGAATCATCGTAGGCTTTAAAAAAATAATTGCGATTCGTATTACAGTTCATAATTAACGCTATTAAATGATGGTTAGTGTTTAAAGGCTATTTCTCTTTCAATAAACGAACCAATAGTAACTAATTTTTTAAATTTTTATCATGTTATGGTTACCTATATAAAAATCTTGATTATATCAATCATTGTAGTCTTTCAACTAATATTTGCAATTGCAATTGTTCTTTATATTTAACGATTTTTAAAGATCGATAGCATTTTAAGCCTATTTCTCTTTCAATTTCTAAACCAGTTGAAACTATTTTTTAAAATTGGGTCATATCATAGTTTGATTTTCTTATTTAACGCTTTTTCACAATCGTTAGCGTTTTAAGCGTATTTACCTTTCAATTGTCTAACCAATCGAAACTATATTTTTAAATTTCATCATGTTCTGGATAGATATCAACAATTTAACAATTTCAATCATTCAACTCTTTCAAATAATAAGAATTGAGGTTGCAAATGATGTTCATATTTTACCGCTATTAAACGATCGTTAGCATTTTAAGCTTATTTCTCTTTCTGTTGAAGAACCAATTGAAAAGACTTTCAGAAATCTGACGATATTTTGATTTGATAATAATAATATGGATCATACAAATCATAATTGGCTTTAATATAGTAAGAATTTCGATTGCATCATATAAAATGCTATTTAACGATCGCAAGCGTTTCCAGCATATTTCTCATTCACAAAAAATATGAAACTATATTTGAAGCAGGAACACATTCTAGTTGTATACCAACAATATTCATAATATAAATCATATTTGTCTTTTTAAATGAAAAGAATTACGGTTCCCACTGCATTTCACATTTAACACTTTTTGACAATCGTTAGCGTTCTACGCGTCTTTCTCTTTCAATTGGCAAAGAAATTTAAACTATTCTTTGGAATTGGATCATGTTATGGTAAGATATAAAAAAAAATTACTGATTTCATTCCGAATCGGTTTTCAAGAAACAAGAATTGTGGTTGCAATTGTTGTTCATATCTAACAATTTTTAAAGATCATTAGTGTTTTAATCCTATTTCTCTTTTAATTCACGCACAAATTGAAACTACTTTTTGAAACAGGAATTCTTTCTGGTTGGATACCATTAATATTGATCATTTCAATCATGCCGGCTTTCAAATGAAATGAAATACGGTTGCAACTTCATCTTTAACGCTTTTTGACGATCGGTAGTTTTCTAAGCGTGTTTCTCTTTCAATAGGCAAAACATTTGAAAATATTGTTCTGAATTGGATCATGTTTTATGTAGACACCAAAACTTTGATAATTTCACTCATAATCAGCTTTCAAGTAAT
>ONZA01014418.1:11496-29135 GCA_900322205.1 Kewa caespitosa | reverse complement strand
AAAATAAAAAAACAGTCAAATGATGCAGCTTGATTAAATAAAAGCATGTGCACGGCATGTGAATTGCTCAAGTTAAGTAAGCTCGGGAATATTGTGAGCTAGCAATTATTAGCTAATCATTAGCTATCAGAATATCTAGCTTGGGAATTGTTACTTTGTCGAGTTTGTTAGCATTTGGTCGTTGAGCCTGAAATGGCTATATAAGTCTGTGTTGCTTCTTGAGAATTGTTTGGTTGGTTTAAGCTTGGGCTCCCTTCTAAGCCCATGAACTCACTCACCCCCCTCATCACTCCGATGGCTTTGGATTGGGCTCCCCCTTTTGGCCCAATCATTCCTACGGGGTTGTACCTCTCGGCGGGTCTGAAGATAGTGGACAACGCCTTGGCTCCCTCCTTCACCCTAAGGGCTTCGGCAATTGACCATCGTCCTCCCCTCCAGGGGCAGGACAAGGGGTTCTCTCAGAAGCGGGCTGTGAGGACCCTCTTTCCCCCTTCGACTAGGAGTCCACTGGAGAGAAGGACGAAGGGGTGCACCGCCGAGGGGTCCCTTCGGCACCAAGAGATGATCATCCTTGGTAAAGCAGCGTTCGTATAAGGTTCCAGAAGATACGAAAGATGGCACGTGTCCGGCACATGCCCGGATCTGGTTGGTGGCCCCCAGGGCCCATTTCCTCGGTAGGCCCAAAGGAGGCATGTCCACGTGGTGCTTTTCTAGTGGACATGCCACAACCCGAGCATTCTTTGGGAAATGCCTGTAGATAGGAGGCAAGCACACCTTTCAAGGTAAGGAGAAAACAGTTGAGAAATTGATTTTGATTGAGATTACATACTCACTTTCTCTCTCTAAAGTATTCAAGTCTTCCCCATTTCTCAAGGAAGATTTGGATGCCCTAAAGAGCATTCAATTTGCCCCTTTGGGCAAATCTGTTATTGTTGAACTCTCCATGCTGACATGATAGTCGGAGGACCGTTCCCCGGCCCACGCCGGGGGCACTTCACGTGCGTTCTTTGCGCAGGTATCCTTCTTCCGACGAGACGCATTAGCACTCTCCTCACCTCAAGCAATCAAGGCTCTTCAACCCTTTGAGTGTTCGAGGGTCCACTCCTTGTACCTCAAATCACCCGAAATATTTGGCGCCGTCTCTGGGGAGTGGCCAGCCAAGGTTGCATGAGATTGAAGAACGAAAAACACATACAAACACCTGAATCAAGGAAGACAAGTTCGATGTCGAACCACGATGAAGACCAGCCAGCCTCGTCCGCAGGGAGACGAGGCGGAATCCAGCCCCCTATCACGAGGGAGGAGCTGGTGGCCCTTCAGGCCAACATCATGCGAGACATGCACAAGATGTGCACGACCCTCCAGGAGAACATCCTCTATCATGTCGGAACGACAAAGCACCAAGACGGAGGTGCTTCAAAGAAGACGAATGAGCGTTCGAAGAGCAAAAATGACCTGGAGTCGTGTACCACCAAGGTGCTGAAGACCCCCCCTTTAGCCTGAGCGGTTCCAACTTTTCCTCGTCGAAGTCCAGGAGCAAGTTGAAAGCCTTCGGACACGAGGAGGCATGGAAAGCCTAGAGGAAATGCAGCAGACCTTTGACCCGCCGTTGAAGCGATGAAGAAGAGAAAAAGAATGACCGAAGGGGAGGTAAAGAGCCCTAATAAAGAAGACGTCAGGGAGATCATCTAACGCAGGCAAGCCGAAAGGCTACAGGGCAGCGAGGGCACGTCCTAACCCGTCTAGGGCCAAAGGACTATGATAACATTACGAAGAGTTTCAGGGGATTAGAGATAAGCCCGGACCTTACCATGAAGGTCCCCTTCAGCGAAGAGACCATGGCCTATCCCTTGAGCCTGAACTCTCGGAACGGAAAGATGAAGAAGTATAGTGGGACAACCTCGCACCGAGGGCACCCGATGGCCGACGAGGCAGTAACGATGACGCAAGAGTGGAATGACGCCACTTACTGCCGACACTTCGTTGAGACCCTATAAGATAGGGCACTTAAGTGGCTGGACAGCCTTCCTCATCACAACATTCATAGCTTCGACGAGCTCTGTCACGTCTTCACAGTTGACTTCATAACCTGCGAGAAGACCTAGAAACGCTCAGAAGACCTCTTCAACATCTTTCAAGGAAATAAGGAACCGATAAAGGGTTACGACAAACGATTCAATGACAAATGCCCAGAGATCAGAGATCTCAATCAGACAATAGCGTGCACGGCTTACGTCAAAGGTATCATCAAGGGAAGCGAGATCTAGAAGGACTTTGAACACATGAAGTTGAAGAAGGAAAAGCTCACCCTACCTTTCATCCGAGCCTAATCGTCCATGTTATTCACGGCTTGGGAAAGGTCCAGACGAGACGTAGTGAACGGGGGGCATCGATGAGAGAAGAAGTATGATAACAAGCCGAGACCATCAAGGAACGAAAGAAGAAAGGATGAAACACTGACAGTCGAGAAGCTTCAGTTCAAGAAGAAAGCATTGGGAAGAGGGGGAAGCAGAAGCGGGTTCAAAGGGCGAGGGAAGCCCGAAAGAAAAATACCGGAGAGCCCCACAGTGAATCAAATCTTGAATTGCAATCAAAAAGCCGTCTTGGCAAAAATTGACCCCAAACTACTACCGAACCCAACCCCGATTAAGGAAAGCACAAGAAGAGTTTCTTCTTCTGCCAGTACCACAAGGAGCATGGGCATAGTACGAGGTACTATCGAGAATTAGGCATACACCTTGAGAAATTGGCCCAAGAAGGAAAGCTCAATTCTTTCCTGAAGGATAAGGGTACGACCACCGTCCCGCCAGGCCACGGGGAAACAGCCGAGCCTGTCAGGATCCTCCTCGGAGGAAGTTCCCAAGTTCGGGAAGCCGATCACCTTTGACGAAATGGACATGAGGCCTCTCCAATTTCCTCATGACGACCCCCTTGTCGCCGAGGTGAAGGTTGCCAACACGTTGGTAAAAAGAGTCCTAATGTATACGGGAAGCTAAGTGGATGTGATCATAGCCAGTTGCCTCATGGACCTCGGATACACTTCGGACAAAGTGATAACCAACAGCTACCCGGTGGTAGGATTCGGCGGAAACAAAGCCCTACCGATGGGAAGTATCCAACTCCCAGTAAGGATAGGGACGAAGAACAAAACAAGGCGTGTCTTCTAGGAGTTCCTCGTCGTCAATGTCCCGCTCTCATACAACGTCCTCCTGGGGAGACTGACGCTGAATTAAATCAATGGAACTCCCAACATGATGCTACTCACGTTGAAATTCCAATGCCTGAACAACAAGAACATTATTCAAGAGAAAACGCTGCCACCCGCCGAGACCAACGCCTTGGCTCCCGCTGAGAACAGCTCAAGGAAGAGAAAGGAAGAAGTCCCCAAAGAAAAAATCATTGTGAAGACAGAAGAGGTCACCCCCACAAAATAGGAAAAGGGGAAAGAAGTACAGTGCCTTATCGTAGACATCATACCAACGGAGGTTGCCGACGCAAGGATTGAAGAAAGAGAGAGAGCCACCCCTTCGGGCGGCAAGGTGGAGGTCATCCTGGACCCCTCTCATCCAAAACAAGTCACATGTCTTGGTGACGAGCTGGACGAGACCACCAAGGAGGGACTAACGAAGTTCCTCCAAGAGTACTAAGACGTCATCGCCTTTGGCCGGGACGAGATGCCCGACATTGTTAAATCTCTCATGGAACACAACCTCGGAGTAAACCCCAAGCTCAAACACATCAAGCAGAATAAGAGACATCTGGGCGCAGAGCGAAGCCGAGCCGCGTCGACTAAGGTGAAGAAGTTGTTGGAGGCCGGTTTTATAAAGGAATGCCGATACCCCAAGTGGCTCACCAACGTTGTGATGGTAAAGAAGGCCACCGGGAGTTGGAGAATGTGTGTCGACTACACCGATTTGAACAAGGCCTTCCCAAAGGACCACTTTACTCTCCCGATGATAGACAAACTCGTTGATTCTACCACGGGCCATGAACACCTGAGTTCATGGACGCCTTCTCTGATACCATGAAGTCTTCATGAAGAAGAAGGACTAGAGTTAAATGACCTTCATCATCGACGATGGAGTCTGTTGCTATACGATGATGCCATTCGGCTTGAAGAATGTCGGCGCAACATTCCAGAGGCTCGTCTAAAAGGTCTTCGAAGGGGAAATTGGTAGAAACCTCAAAGCCTATATGGATGATCTCATTACTAAGAGCGTGAAGTCATCTGACCAAGTAGAAGACCTAAGGGAGACATTCGAAACTCTAAGGAGGAACAAGATGAAACTCAACCCGAAGAAGTGCGTCTTCGAGATGAGGGGAGAAAAGTTCTTGGGTTTCATGGTAAGCAAGAGAGGTATCGACGCCAATATGGAGAAGGTAAAGGCTGTGATCGACATGGAACCACCCCAATGCGTCGAAGACGTGCAAAAGCTGACCGGGTGCATCGTGGCTCTTAACTGATTCGTCTCCAAGTCCGCTGATAAGTGAGCGCACTTCTTCTCAGAACCTAGGAAGGGGACAAGGTTCGAATGGAGCGATGAAGGACAAGAATCCTTTGAGAAGATGAAGTTGTACTTGGGCTCCTTGCCCAAAATAGCTTCGCCCAAGCCTGAGGAGAGACTTTTCCTTTACATCGCTATCTCCGAAAGGGTCGTCGCGTCAGTCCTTGTCAGAGAGGAAGAGAGGAGACAAGAGCCCATCTACTTCACCAGTCATGCCTTGTGCAGTGCCAAGTTTCAGTACTCCATCCTCGAGAAGTTCGCCCTCAGAGTCCTTATCAGCTCCCATAAGCTTAGACCCTACTTCCAGATCCATCCTATAACCGTCCTAACAAACCAACCATTGAAGAAGATATTGGGCAAGCTAGAATCGTTTGAAAGAGCGCAGGTGTGAGCTTACGAGCTTACTAATTACGACATTTCATACGAGCCTAGAAGGGCGATGAAGAGCCAAGCCCTCGCAGACTTCTTGGCCGAACTGACGCATTCGGAGAAGACGCCAAGTTACTGGACCGAGTCCTGGTTGATGAGTGTGGATGGATTGTCATGCAAGAGCGGAAGCGGGGCATCCATCGTCATCACCTCGGCGGAGGAAGATGTCTCCGAGTACGTAATGAGATTTGGGTTCCGAGCACCCAACAACAAGGCTGAGTATAAAGCCCTCATCGTTGGGATGGAGATAGCCCAATCCGGCAGGGCGTAGAAACTCAAAGTGAGGATGGAGTCCCAGCTCGTTGTTTCACAGATCTCTGGAGACTACTAGGCCAAGGGAGGAGGGATGAACGCATACCTTGGGAAAGTTCGGGAGATGATCAAGTGCTTCGAAGAAGTGATAGTAGAGCACATCACAAGGTCGAAAAACCACCATGCCGGCGTGCTTAGCTAGCTCATCAGCCGAAGGGGTCTCCGAGAACATCTTTTTGGAAGAGAAGGAGAAGAGAAGCATCGAACCAGAAACCAAAGTCTTCCTATTCACCGTAGAGACGAGTGGATGGAGCCATTAATGGCATGGCTAGGGGAAGGACGTCTCACGGATGACGAGAAGGAGGCAAAGAAAGTTCAGACAAGGGCTAAATGGTTCGAACTCAGAGATGGTACACTGTACAAGATAGGTTTGAGCCACCCGCTGCTGAAATGTGTCTCAAAGACACAAGGGAAGGAGATCATCCGAGAAGCCCACGCAGGCATCTGCGGAGCGCATCAAGGGGGAAGAACCATGGCACAGAAGATCCGAAGGCTGGGTTTCTACTAACCCACTCTGAGGAGCGGCGCAACCTAGATGATAAAGAACTGCAAAAAGTGCCAAGACTTGACTCCCGTCCTGAAACTCCCTTTCCCCGAGTTGACACTGTTCCTCACTCCAATGCCTTTTCACCTATGGGGCATGGACATAGTGGGTCCCTTCCCACAGGCACCGGGGAAGCTGAAGTACGCCATCGTCGCATGTCAATTACTTCACCAAATGGATAGAAGCAAAGGCTGTTAAGAACATAACAGTTGTCGATTGGAAGAAGTTCATTCTGGAGAACATCCTCACACGTTTCGGCATCCCCCGAAGCATCATCTTCGACAACGGCCAACAATTTAACACGCCAAAGCTCAGTGATTAGTAGGAATAATATGAAGTGAAAGCTAACTTCACAGCTATAGTAAGGCCCCAACCGAACGGTCAGGTGGAAACAAGCAACAAAATTTTGGTGAATGGCATCAAGAAGAAACATGACAAAGCCAAGGGGCTATGGGCCGACATGCTAACGGAGGTTCTATGGGCGTCGAGAACAACTAAGAAGGCCATCACAGGAGAAACACCATTCAATCTCGTCTACGGATCTGAGGAGGTACTTTCCCTGGAGCTAGCCAACAAGAGTCCGAGGGTCGAACACTTTGACCCTGAGACGAACGATGAAAAGCGGAAACATGACCTCGAACTCCTCCCAGAGGTATGAGGAGACTCACTGTTGAGGGTCGAAATCTACAAGCAAAGGATAACAAGAGCCTTCAACCGAAGAGTGAAACTGAGGATGCTGAACATGGAAGACCTTGTCTTAAGAACCATGGAATATGTGGGAAGGAAGAATAAAGAAGGGAAGATGACACCCAACTGGAAAGGACCCTACAGGGTGACTAAAGTCATAAATTCAAAGACTTACCGACTGGAAACCCTGGAAGGGAGGAAGATAGGCACGCTTGGAACATTAACAACCTCCAAAAGTTTTTCGCCTAGGACGCGGTCTCATCATGGAGCCTTGTGAGGGTAGGCACCCTTCAATAGCCTCTTTTGATTCCTAGATTTTTCTAGATGATGGGGTAGGCTCCCCCAAGCATCCTCTTATCCATTTTATGACGACTTCGGCCGAAAGGGGTAGGCTTCCCCAAACAACCTTTATCATTTTGTGAGGCCGTTGGCCATTAGGGGTTGGCTCCCCCAAGAAGCCAAGAATGGATTTGTTTTCAGCTCCCATGCCCTTTCGTCTATATATTGCCTTGCAAATCTTTCTTTTAAACTTTGATAGACGAAGCCCCACAGGGACAAATGAACTTGGTTTTATGACATGGATAGACGAAGCCCCACCCTGGGGGCAAATGAACTCAGTCTACGAGACGGCTGGATGAAGCCCCACCTTGGGGGTAAATGAACTTAGTCTACGACACTGCTAGACGAAGCCCCACCCTGGAGGAAAATGAACTCAGTCTACGACACGGCTAGACGAAGCCCCACACTGGGGGAAAATGATGTTAGTCTACGACACGGCTAGACGAAGCCCCACCCTGGGGGAAAATGATTTTAGGCTATGACGCTGCAAGACGAAGCGCCACCCTAAGGGAAAAAGAACTTAGTCTACGACACAGTTGGACGAGGCCTCACCCTGGGGGCAAATGAACTTAGTCTATGAAACAGTTAGACGAGACCCCACCATGGGTGCAGAGAAAAAGAATCCCGTTCAAAATCACAACATGCAAAGTTAGACGAAGGGCAAATTGTAAATGCAGTAAAGAAGAAGAGACAAGACCCTGTCCTAGGGGGCAAACAACCATCAAACTCTTTCGTATGTCATTAAAGTCTTTTACAAAGATTTAGACATACAAGAGAAAAGTACAATAATAAGATCTAAGTACTGAAGTAAAGATAATACACCAAGTTCTTCCTTAGGGGGAGGAGCCCCCCTATTTCTGCAGAAGGCACGCAACCAAGGAGGCAGGAGAGAGCCAAAGAGGTCGCTAGGAGAACCAAGGGTGGCGTGGCAGATAGCGGGGACGAATCATAATACGGCAAGTTCTTCCCACCACGAAAGAATGCACCCCGAGCACCATCTCTACCACCGTGACCCAACACCTCTCCCTAGCCAGAAGCTTCACTGAAACTACTTTCCGCATGAATGAGGTACAACATCCAGAAGCAGCTGTGGCACCTGTCCTCCAAAAAAAGAGAGTTTCGAGAGGCACCGAAGCAAGGTCAAGCTTATCTTCTGGCCCGTGAATGGAAAGTGGATGAAACTCCATCACCAAGCCATTCAGGAGCTCGAAGGCCAAAGAACAGCTACCTGATGAATAGCCCCTCTTTGACACCCGAAGGGATGGCGGAAGAGTTCAAGAGGATCAATGTGCGACCAATGTCCTCAAAGAACCTCTCGTCCTCCTCGGTTACTACCCTCTCCAGGAAAGAGGCAGCCACCTTCTTCTTCTCTTCTGGGGCACAAGAGAGGTACCGTGGAGAAGGCCCCTCAGCAAGAGGTTGCCTCTTGGCTGAGCCCCTATGGGAGGCGAAGGGGAAGGCGAAGGAGAAACGAGCGGCTTCTTCCCCGTATCCTTGGTGGACTCAGATGGAGGGTTTGGTGTAGGAAGCACCGTCATTACCGCCGTCGGAAAGTTCCTATCGGGACTCCATTCTTAAAGGACCTCCACCACATTTTTCAGCTCTTTCCCGATGCCCGCTGTCTTCATAGGCTTAGGCACCAAAGAACTAGTCGTCATAGGAGAAGACAAGGAGGCGTCTGGTTCCCTCTTACGCTTCGTCCCGGGACCCTTCTTCTTGGCTTCAACCCTCTGCAAGGACATAAGACAGGAGGTAAGAAACAGAGCATAAAATCAAGAAGAAGATGTTAAACACAAGACTCACCGCCTTCACCTCGGCTCGGATGGGCTAGTTCTCGGCCACTATCATAGCCTGGTGGTCTTCCAGTGACGAAACCCCTGTCTTGTCGGAAACCGCTGTGTTGGACATCAACGAATCACGAGCTATCTTTGCCGACAGTAAATAGGAAGGGTTAGCAAACAATGACGAAGGAACATGTCATATTAAGAATAGAACAAATGGAAAATACCCCGATCCATGGCATCGCTGATCCCATGGTACAACAGAAAGTCCTCTTCCTCCAGCCACTTTTATCCACTGAAGGGGAAGCTTCACCCAGATCTTTGTTTTCGCCTTGCGAAGCTTCGTTTCATAGTCGAAGAGCTTTAGGGAAGCCCTATCTTCCGCCAAACGCTCGCCAAGGGAGACCGATCTTGGAGAGGATTGCACCGGGGGATACCGTCCAAGAAACGGTCCTTTTGGGCCGCAACATAGTAGTACTTTGAGACCCAATCCTCGTTCTTGGACGGCATCGTAGGCCCGAAGACGCACTCGTGTCTCGGCTCAAAGTAAAAAATGGAGTTCACCTTTTGGTGCGGCCTGGGCCGTCGGTCACAAGAGACCAAAGGACGAGAGTGGGTGTTATTTTATGTACATTGCAAAAAATAATGAAAGAAGCTATATGTCTCCATGTATTGGGGAGAAGCTCCGCTGGAGCGGCACTGAGGACCCTTAGCAGGGAGAGGGCGAAGGGGTGAAGTGGTAGTCGGAAGCCGAATTTACCCGAAAGCTTATGAAAGGTAAGAGAGCCCTCGAGGGCGTCAACCATCAACCCCCCTTTCGGTGCTATCAGGATCGACCTCTCGAGACTCCCGACCCATGACCAGTAGAAGTTACGCTCGTTGTCGGATATCGCTCAACTGCTAGGTATGGTACTTGGATCCGTATTCGAGGCCGTCTTCTCCTCCACTGTTCGCTTCGGCTTCTTCCGCATTAAAGCCCCCGAGATACCCTCTGGGATAGTGTACGGGGGAAAGCAAGCTACGTTGACCGTGTCGGGATTAGAAGCGCGATGAGCAAGCTGGAACCAGGGTAAAATAAATGAAAAAGTTAAAAATCACTCACCAGTAGACTAAGCCGGCTCCGAATTCTCATCCAGAACGAGATTTCTTCTACTTGAATACTTCGGCTTGACGATTTTGACCGACAACGCGTAAGTCTCGTCGGCGACCTCGTAGGGTGCCCTGTGGGCTGTTTGCTTCATCTGAGCCATCCTTCTAGCCACAGTCTTCCTTGGACATGTCGAGCCTGCACTGGTACCACCGAGCTTGCCGGAGCCGAAGCACAATCATTATTAATGTTATTGACATCTTTTCCCATCGCGTTGGTATTGCTCTCCGATGAATTATTAATCACGTCCTAAGGGCGACGAGGTCATGGGTTCGACGAGGGGTCAGCCCTTTTTTCGTAGCCCACGGACGGGGGTTCATCCTCTTTGTAGAGGTTTATTCACGTCGATCTCCCAGACAAGGTGGTCCTGGGCCCGAAGGGAAGCTTCATCGGGGTTGGATCCCCCCGGACGAAAGCCCTCGTTTGCGACGGAGAGCCACAAGCGATTTTGCCGCCCCCCCCCAGGCGTGCTTAGCAGGACTCCGGGGTCCCTTCAACGAAGGCCCCAAGGATGTGATCCCATTCAAAGTCGTTAAGATAAATATTTACAGAGGGAGACGATGCAGCGGTGGAAACCGATGAGGCCCTCAGTCTTGAATATCAGAGAGGATCGAGAGCTTCTCTCTCTAGAAACTTTCACTCTCTTAAACTCAAAAAATGGGCGAAGATCAAATAAAGGAAGCGGTGGTGAGGGGCCTTATATTTATAGAGGCAAAGTTATATTTATAGAAGCAAAGTAACAGGGAGGCGCAACATCTCGCCTTTTGAGCGAAGCGTCACATCTGTTGAGGAACGTGGAAGGACAAGACCACAATACCTGCCACGTGTCGACCATTCTTCGGGCACCCCCTCCAAAGCAACATTTCCAAAGAAGCGGAAGATGAAAGGGCACACTCCTCATATGAGTGAAGACCACTCGCCCATTCAGCAGCTTCGTATCGAGCAAGCCCCCTTCGTTTAAGCTTGGGGCTACGCCAAATACGAGGGGAAAATGTTTGGTTGGTCTTGGCCTTGGATCCCTTCTAAGCCCATGGACTCACTTACCCCGCTCATCACTGCGATGGCTTCGGATTGGGCTCCCCCTTTCGGCCCAATCATCCCTACGGGGTTGTACCTCTCGGCGGGTCTGAAGATCGTGGACATCACCTCGGCTCCCTCTTTCACCCTAAGGGCTTTAGAAATTGACCCTCATCCCCCCCTCTAGGGGCATGACAAGGGGTTCTCTCAGAAGCGGGTCGTGAGGTCCTTTCGGCACCAAGAGAGGATCATCCTTGGTAGAGCAGCGTTCGTGGAAGGTTCTAGAAGATACAAAAGATGGCACGTGTTCAGCACATGCCCGAATCTGGTTGGTAGCCCCCAGGGCTCATTTCCTTGCTAGGCCCAAAGGAGGCATGTCCACGTGGTGCTTTCCCAGTGGACATGCCACCAACAATCCATTTCTGGGAAATGCCTATAAATAGGAGGCAAGCACACCTTTCAAGGTAAGGAGAAAACATTTGAGAAATTAATTATGATTGAGATTACACACTCACTTTCTCTCTCTAGAGTATTCAAGTCTTCCCCATTTCTCAAGGAAGATTTGAGTGCCCTAAAGGTCATTCAATTTGCCGCTTTGGGTAATTTTGTTATTGTTGGACTGTCCATACTGACTTAATCGTTAGAGGACCGTTCCCCGGACCACGCTGGGGGCAGTTCACGTGCGTTATTTGTGCATGTACCCTTCTTCCGACGAGACACATCAACACTCTCCTCACCTGAAGCAATCAAGGCTTTTCAACCCTTTGAGTGTTCAAGGGTCCACTCCCTATGCCCAAAATCACCCGAAACAAGAATATAAGCTGCATACAATCCCATCCTTTGACTTCATATCTCTCCCGTCATTTATTCATTTTCCATCAACATTGCATTCAATAATGTTTCTCAGATTCCGGATTGTTTTATGCTTTGTTAAAACTAGTCTCGAGTATCATCACACTTGACTGGTTGCATCATTGGTATCAGAATCGTTGATCCTCTAATCGTGGGAACAACACAACCATCATGGTTAACCAGACTCACCTCCAAGAGCTGGAGAAGGCTCTTAGTGATAAGTTGGCTAAAACGACTGCTAGGATGACTGCTAACTTCCAAAACTAGTTGCAAGAACTCCAAAACATGTTCCTCAATTCTCAAGGGGGCTCAGAAAATCATGAAAAGGAAGGTAGTGCTGAAACAGAAGAACTAGCTAGTGGGTCAGGCCCAAGAAGCGGGTTATCCATCAGGCTTGCTAGAGTGAAATTTCTCAAGTTTAAAGGTCGCAACCTGTAGGAATGGTTGTATAAGTGCGAATAGTTCTTTGCCCTTGATAATACACCCCTTTAATCCAAGGTAAGATTAGCCTCTATCCATTTAGATGGTCAAGCATTGCAATGGCATAAAACTATATGAAGAGTGTGTATGATGTAATGCATGCTTGGCTTGAGTAATTATTGTCATTAGCGCAAGGTTTGGTGCTTTGTATGATGATCCCTCGTCTGAGCTGGTTAGTCCGAAGCAAACTGGTAGTGTACATGAGTATATTGATGCATTTGAGACTGTATTGTCTAGTTACAACCTCACCATGGCTCATACCTTGAGCATATTCCTTTCTAACCTCAAGCCAGCCAGCCAACTTCATCTTAGAATGTTTACCCCTGTCAACACGCAACAGGCTGGTCATTTGGCTAAACTTTATGAGGCCTCTCAGTTAACTACCATTTCTTACCCAAAACCAAGCCACAAACAGCCCCTTCCATTGACCTATTCTCAAAGACCTACCACATCTAGATACCCAAATCAGAACCCCACCTCTAGGTTAAAAAAATACCCAACTTCATCCCTCAACTCCAATTAACCAATTCTTGATAAAACACCTAAAAGGCTAAGCCCAGCTGAAATAGAGGAGAAGAAAGCTAAGGGATTATCCTTCGTATGTGATGAGCCTTTCACTCCAGCCATCACTTGAAAGAAAGAAAGGATAAGTTATACCTCATGGAAGGGGAAGAAAAAGGTGACCAACCTCAGTAGAGATTCAAGGAGAGCAAGCGGATGAAGTCACTGAAGAAACCCCCCAAATCTCAGTTCATGCTATTGTAGGGACTACAAACTTTCAAACCATGAGAGTCCATGCTTTGTACAACATGAAGCCTCTTCACATCCTTATTGACAGTGGGAGCACCGATGACTTCATAGATGAGGAAGTTGCTAGAAGACTAGGCTACAAAATGACCCCCACCAAGTGCTTGATAGTGTTTGTTACTGATGGCACTAGCATCATGACCACAACAGAATGTAAAGGCTTGAGATTGCAGCTACAAAACACCATAATTGAAGGGAATTTTAAGGTTTTGGCCTTGGGTTTTTGTGACATGGTATTATGCATACAGTGGCTGCATGCATTGGGAAAGATCCTGTGGAATTTCAGGAAACTGATCATGGAATTCCAATATCAGGAAGGAGATATGTATTGAGGGGGGCCACCATTTCAGCTGTGAAAACCATCAAGGGCAAGCAGGTTGATAAGTGGAGCAGTAACAACCCTCTGTTAGCTATGTTGTATTTGTGCGAAGGAGAAGATGAACCTCCTTCCACCTTCTTTGTATTGGATGTCACTATTGTAGCCACACCCAGGGATGAAGTGTAGTCTCGCATATAAGAGTATGGGGTCCTATTTCTTGAACCCACAGGACTGTCCCCAGTAGATCTGGGTTTGATCACAAAATACCCTTGCAACCAAGAAGCCAACCAAATAATAAAAGACCCTATAGATACACAGCTTACCAAAAGGGCATTACAAAAAAAAACAAGTCTAAGAGTTACTCAACAAAAATGTTATACAGCCTAGCACTAGCCCCTATTCTGCTCTTGCCATTCTGGTGGAAAGAAGGATGGCAGTCGGAGATTGTGCATTGACTATATAGATCTAAACCAACAAACCATCAATAACAAATTTCCCATCCCTGTCATAGAAGACCTAATAGATGAGTTGGGAGGAGCCACTGTGCTCCCCAAGCTTGACTTGAGGTCAGGTTGCTATCAGCTAAAATGATCCCTGATGATGTCTTCAAAACATCTTTCAAAACCCATTCTACGCACTATGAATACCTGGTTATGCCATTTGGGTTAACCAATGCACCCTCCTCACTTCAGCACCTCATGAATGATATATTCAGACCTTATCTCAGGCACTTTGTCCTTGTATTTTTTGATGATATCTTGTTATACAGCACCAACATAGAGCAACATGTTAAGCAGTTAAGAACAGTTTTTGAACAGTTCAAAACACATAGCCTTTACCTAAAAATGAGCAAATAAGCTTTTGCTGTAGGCCCGGTGGAGTATCTGGGTCATATCATCACAAAAGATGGGGTGTCCACTGACCCTGGTATGGTCAAGGCTATGAGAGATTAGCCCATACCAACTCAGTCAAACAGTTGAGGGGATTCCTAAGGCTTGTAGGTTATTACAGGAGGTTTGTTAGAGGGTGTGGTGTGATTGCTAAACCATTGACTGATCTTACCAAAAAAGTTGCCTTTGTGTGGAGTGACCAAGCATATCAGGCCTTTGAGGCCTTAAAACATGCTTTAACCAGTGCCCCTATCTTGCCCTACCTAACTTCACTAAAGAAATCATTGTGGAATCTGATGCCTCAGGAATTGGAATAGGTGCTATACTGATGCAAGACCACCACCCACTAGCCTACATCAGTAAGGCTTTGAGTGTTAGAAACAGGGACTGTCAGTGTATGAGAGGGAATGGTTGGCAGTTTTTTATGTTGTGAAAAAATGGGAAAAATACCTAATGGGGAGACACTTAATCATAAGGACTGACCAGAGAAGTCTTATGTACCTTTTGGAGCAACACATTACAACTCCTTTGCAGCAGACTTGGCTAGAAAAGTTGATGGCTTTTGATTATGAAATACAGTACAAAAAGGGGAGTGAAACATCGCAACAGATGCCTTATCCAGGGTGCAAGGCTCTGAAGTCTTGCTCATGGCATTGCAAGGCCTGGACTCAAGCCTCTATGAGCAGATCAAACATAGTTGGGTTCAAGATCCAACCCTTTAGCTTATCATCAGTGACATACAGAGTGATCCTACTAGCCACCGTAGCTATTCATGGGTCAGAGGACAAATTAGTAGTAGGAGATAATTTCCAACTCAAGCAAAACATCTTGAAATGGCTGCATAACTCACCCACCAGTGGCCACTCAGGCAAAGATGCTACTATCCAAAGAATCAAAACCTTGTTCTTTTGCAGAGGAATTAGAAGAGATATCCCAGAGCATGTGAGGAATTATGATATTTGTCAACGATGCAAGTATGATGCATCTGCCTACCTAAGGAATTTACAACCTTGCCTATTCCTTCATCACCATGGAGTGACATATCCATGGATTTCATGCAGGTCTTGCCCAATTCAGGAGGAAAAAAATGTGATCTTTGTGGTTGTAGATAGACTCACCAAATACGCTCACTTCATGAGCATGAGTCATCCTTACACTACACTAACAGTAGCTCAATGATACAGTCTTCAAACTGCATGGGCTACCTGATAATTTTGTGTCTAACAGGCATCCTATCTTCATCAACAACTTTTGGAAAGAGCTCTTCACTATCAAAGGAGTGGACCTTCTTCTTTCCTCAGTTTACCATCCTCAAACTGATGGCCAAACTGAGGTGGTCAAAAGAACATTAGAGACATTCCTCATGAATATGTGCTGTGACAACCCTGTGAGCTGGAACAAATATTTGAGCTTAGCTGAGTGGTGGTACAACACCAACTTCCACACAGCTCTAAGAAGAACCCCCTTTGAAGTTCTGTATGGGTACCCACCTCCAATTCACCTACCTTACTTCCTTGGAGAGTCAAAAAATGACAGTGTGGACTTAAGCTCGCAAGCCAGAGAGTACATGATCAAGTTAGCCAAATGGCACCTAGAAAGGGCATAACACAGGATGATACAAATGGCCAACAAAAGAAGAACTGACATGAGCTTTGAAATTGGAGATTAGGTGTATCTCAAATTGCAGCCTTACAGACAAGCAACCATAGCCAGAAGGAGCAACACTTGGGGCTCATTGGAGGTCATATTTACAAGGAGATCAAGAGTGATACGTGGCCTATAATATCTGGTAGATAGCATACTCTGAAAGGCACGCAACAAGAGGTAAAGCATATGTGAAATAAAGTACATGTGACGATCCGTTTCTATGTGTTCTGCTTTTATATAATTAGATCATGTATTACATAGAACCCAACAGTGGCATCATGAGCCTAATAAATGTTACAATTTTTTAGTATACTCTTTATTGTGATTCACATGATCTTGCTAAGAAAACCAATCAAGATTTTCTTTTTTGCACTTTGTCGCTAAAACGATCGTTAGAGCATTAGGGTTCATTTTCTTGGTTTAAAACCTGGCTTTCTTTTGTGTCTTTCTTTATTAATCATCATATGATATATTTTAATCATTTTTGAGCATAATTTGATGAGAAAGTAATGAAATTTACCCAAAAAGAAGTGAAAACGATCAAAACGCTAAAAATGCCAAAATCAGGGTTTTTTCTGGGTTGGAGTTTCAAGTTCTAGGTTTTTAATTTCAGACATTTTTCGTGCCCTCCCTTGATTTTATTAGATGAATATGGATTATATTTAGCATTTTGTATCAGATTCTCTTATCTATAACTTGATTTGAACGAGTTTTGAAACAATTTTTGCAAGCATATCGCTAACGATCAGTTCTGATCGTTACTTTATTTGCTGTGTTTTTGGGTTTGGATAGCTTGTTTTTCATGTTCTTTGCTCATCACTTCAAGATATTGGGGTTAACGTTTAGGGTTTAATGATTAGATCACAAAAAACCATAAGATTTGCCAAGAAAAATCCGATTGAAATCAAAGGTGATTTCGGGTTCTTTGGGGAAAACCACGTACATGATGGGCATGGAAAGTGTTTTAGGATTTGTAGGGAAAGGTTTTTTGGGTTGATATTCATAGGGTTGGGTCAAAAATGATGGGTTTTTGTGGCTAAATTGTGGGCTAGCGGGCAAGGGTCTAGGCTATGGGTTTGGGTTTTATGTTAGTGTTTTGTTTTGCCTTGGGCACAACTCATTCATGGAGATGGATTAGGGTTTCTTGGAAGCATTGGTCAACAATATTCATGTTTAGGACGTGCATGCGCCATTTGGGTCCGAGACCAAGGTATGGCAATCGAAACCGAATTAAATTCAGTTAGACGGTCCAAATGTGAATCAGATTCGTTCAAACCCAAACTTGGCCATTTGAGTTATGGGCTTTGATGGCCACTAAGCTCAAAGACGGACCTCCCTCTGGGCCATATGAGTCAAGGGTCTTGGATCCATGAGACCATAAGGGCCCAAATGGGCCGTGGTACAAAATGGGCTTTTGTGGTCTATGTGTACGCACGGGCCCATATCAAACCGTGTAAGTTCAATTGGTAATTAAGTAGATTAATCATTTTTTAAATTAAAATTTCATCTTTTTTTTTTTAAATAAATTTCATTTATTTTATGTATTAAAGCCTAGTTTATCTATATGATCACATGTTTATGTGTTTTAAATGTGGCATTTAAAAGCATGTTGTATGCGATGTAGGTTAAACTGGTTCACCCATGTGATATGAATGATGTTTATTTATGATCTAGTATGGCCCAAAATACAGTTTGTAAACTGTTCTGTATTTGTTGTAAAGGAAATACGACATTGTTTGTCCGTTTACTTTGAATGTTATTTATTGCTTTCATAGGGTAGTTTAAATTACATCACAAATACAAGACTTGTAATGTGGAGATGAAGCCTTGAAGGAGTTCAACATTCAAGTGGGAGCCATGAAGATTAGATCTTTAGGGTTTCT
>ONZA01014417.1:0-11036 GCA_900322205.1 Kewa caespitosa | reverse complement strand
TGTATGTATGTATGTATGTATGTATGTATGTATGTATGTATGTATGTATGTATGTATGTATGTATGTATGTATGTATGTGTTTTGAGGTATTTTTGGGTAGGAGAGTGGACACTTGAAACTCCAAGGGTTAAAGTGCTTTCGTTGAATAAGAGATGATGAAATCCTAGGTGGTTCCGCTGAGATGACCTACAAAATAGAAGCTCGTGAATTGCCTCCTACATGATTCGGAGATCGATTTTCCGAAGCCTAAGTCAGTTCGAGATAACTAAACGAAGTTCGGCCACAAGGTGGGCCGAGGAGCAAATAGAAGGTACAAAGGTGTACTTTGGACTCGAGCACTTCAAATAGTTAATGCTGAGATTAAAGCACCATGAATGCATAATAAATGAAAAGGTATTGTGTATCTTCTTGGGATGAATGATAGATCATTTAATAGGGTCTGGTTCCCCAACCCTAACTAAGGTTCTGGACTACTAGTAGGGTGGCGGCGTGTTTCCTTGGCGTAGTGGCCCCCCTGGATCTGTGGTGCCTAATTAGTCTTTCAATGGTGCAATCGGATGGGCTTAGTGAAATAGGGCTCATAGGTACTTCATCAGATGTATGGGCGGTCGAGGTCCCCCATAGTCAGGACCAAAGGAAGCTCAGTTTCCTCAAGTTGTCTAGGAACTCCATTCCGCCGAGGGGTTGTTCCCAAATTGCCCCAAAACAAAGACGTAATTTGCATGCAATGAACGATGAACGTGGGTTGTGGGAAATGGCCCAAACATTTGCCCCTCGAATTAGGTCACTGACCAAGTCTTCCGAGATTGCTGCTTGGCCCGAACTACTAGGGCGCGAGCTTCACTCCACAGGATTATGAAGAGGTAGGCGTTTGTGGGGCATGTGCCCCTTCTCTAGGGGTCTTGAACTCACAAAGGCTGGTGCCACATGGCACTTTGCTGGTGTTGACACATGGCCATCGAACACTAAATGTAGGGTTTCTTATGGACCTTCTATAAATAGGCCCACTTTCCTCATTTCTCTTTCACCCTTGTTTTAGAATTTTCTAGAGAGAGAAAGTTTCCTTTTTAGAAGGAGAGAATTTCCTGTAATTCAAGTAGTTTGTCTTCACATCTTCAAGTAGTTAGCCATTTTCTCTTCAACCATTTTAGCTCACAATCTTCAAACAATTCGGCTTTGAATCTTCAACTACTTCGACAAGATTAATCCACTTCGTCGAAGGCTAGATCTTTCAGGTAATTTTTCGAGTCCTTTGTTCCATCAATCTTTTTCAAAGCTTCTTTCAGCCATGTCAAGGCGACCTTCGAGGTTCTCTTCTAGTAGTTCGGCTAAAAGTGAGTCGGACGTCTTGGAGAGAATTCCGAAGCGGAACGCCGAGCACATTAGGATGATCGAGTCCATTGAAAGCTTGAAAGTAGCTTGCCGAATTGATAAAGGTGAATTCTTAATAGAACAACCTCCACTTAAAGCCTTCAAACGCCACAGGGTAGAGCTAAATTCCAAGAGACTAGAAGCATTAGGTCGGGAATGGCAAAGTATATATGGTTCTTCTGACCCATTTAGCCTTTGGATGTGAGAGGCTTCTCGTCCTTGAGGGAAAGATAAAAAAAAATAATAAGGGACCTTTAGCTCCAACGAGCTTGGCAGCTCAGAGATCGGTAAGAAGGAAGTGAGTAGCCCGAAAAGGAATGACTCGTCTTAAGCAAACTGCAGAAAGGCAACTTCACAATCTCAAGGATGAGTTTGCGTCATCATCCGCCAAGCCTGTCCCCCTTCTTCCTCAGAAGAGACGAAGGAATATAATCCTAGAAAGTCCCGATCCCACTTCGTCCCCTGGTACGTTGAATATATTTCTTTTTATTTGACTGTTTTGTCTTATGTACCCGGGGTCCATCGCTCGCAGCAAACTCCTCGTCTTTCGAATTTACAGTCGCTCGTCGTCCTCCGTATTTCATTTATCATAGGCTAGTGATGGCTAGGAAGGCCTCGACTTTTGATGCTGCGAAGAAGGTCAAGAAATCAACAGACTAGATCAAGTGTTGCTGGGCCTGACAACGATGTCCCCACTACCACCAGTCTATTTGGGTCCAAGGAGGACATTCAGTTAGTTCATCTCGGATCGAGCAATGGAGTAATGCAGCCGCCAGGGGAGCAAGTTAATGGGGGAGAGGCTGGATTTTTGTTGCCTCTCCACCCCTTTATCTTGTCCTTGCTGAAGGACTTCAGTTTGTCTCCCTACCAGCTGGATTCGCACAGTGGATGATGATATCTCACTTCATCGCGGACTGTAAGGTGCATGGGGTTGAGCTGACCTTGGGGCTCTGGCTAGCCATCATGAAGACCATTACCCTGAGCAATACAGATGAAGGGTTCTTCTATTTCATGCAGAAGCCTGAATATGTAGTGCGGCACCTCGTCCCAGCTCCAACGACAGCTAGAAGGAGCTCTTCGTGTTTTTCAAGGGCCTGAAGGATGAGATCTTGCAGGGCATCCTCGAGTGGAATGCAAATAAGAGGGTTTTCTCGTTGTTCGAGAACATGGGAGGACGTTCCTCCATGGCTAACCTCAACGCTCGCAAGTATTTCCATTGGAAAGTGAAGAGGAGGAAGCGGGGACGAAGGCTATGGTGAAGATGCCCCTCTGTTGGCAGCTGAAGCAGGCATGGTTGAAGAACGAGGACTTCCTCGTCTACATAGGGGTCAGCCGAAGATGGAGCCAAAGTGCTTTAAAAGTTTTTCTTAGCTTTTGTTTACCGTCTTTACATGTTTTCCATAACAACCTCATTTTTTGCAGATGAGGCGTAAGGGCAAGGACATGCAGGGTAAAACCTTTATTGACGAGGTCCAAGCTCGGATGGCTGAGGACCTCAACCTCGAGATGGATGAACTTATCAACTCAGTAAGTGCATTTTTGTTGTTCTTTGATCGGTTTTGATTTTTCTTTAACTTGGCTGAATTGATCTCATTTTTGTGGCAGTCGGTATCAACTGGTGTACCTAAGAAGAAGAAGCCCTCTTCGTCTGCTGGGGGCTCGAGGTTGAAAGGTAACTCCTCAGCGGAACCCGTCACCGTCCTAATCTCTGATGATGTTGACGAGGAGATGGAAGAGCTTCTTGGGGGCTCGTAAAAGAAGCCTCGGACTGCACTCCGATCGAGATTTGCGTCGATCAAGGTCGGGGAGGAACGGGTCCCCCCTTCTTCGAAGGATAAGGGTAAAGGAAAGACGGTGGCTAATCTAGCGCCCGAGCAGCCCATCCTTCTGAAGAAGTTGGACATCTTCGAATTTGAACCTTCCGTGGAGATATCGGACGGGGTGCTACCCTTCCCCTAGTACTTCCGCCTTGACAAGGAGGGGAAAGAAAAGGTGGTGGATTACTCCGTCTGGAAGTTCATCCCAGTTGAGGATATCTCAGACATGGGGATGAACCCGGCCCTCACCTGGAGGATGGCGCTGAAGGCGAGCCACAAGGTACAGTTGTTCTTTGCGTTTTCCTTGCTTTCTTCAAGCACTACGTCTTCTTCTTCTAAATTTTTGTTCTTTCTTTTATATTTGTACGCCTACCTCTCCATGGCCTACTTAGACTCTGTGAAAACCAATTTGAGAGCCCATTTGCAGAAAGCGGATGATCTTCGGAAGATGCATTCGACCGAGATCCACGCCGCTTGCAACAAGACGGCCAAGGCAGCGAGGAAGGCTAAGGAGGAGAGGGTGGCCGAGATGGAAAGCAGATGAAGAGGGATAAGGAAGAGGGTAAGGCCAACTTGAAGAAGTCTGAAGAGGAGGCCCACGCTAATCTTTTCGCCGCGGCTAAGGAGCTGGCCGACCTCGAGATGGCTACTCTTCAGCAGGAGGTGAAGGAAATGGCCAAACGGAGGGAGTCTCTGATGGAGGATGCCTTCATGGAGATCTTTTGATCAGAGGCTAGCTTCAAGGCGATCAGAGCAACTATGCTGGTGAACTATGCTGAGGCCGCCAACGGTCCTGACGCTGCTTAGGACTCGAGGGCCAAGCTGGCCGGCTTCCCAGCTTACTCTTCACGGAAGGAGTTTGTGACCAACCCCAAAGTGGGTTTTGGTGACTCCATGAACGTCGACCCTTCCCGATCTATTAGGGGTAAGGGCTTCATGAGACGTTCCGATGTCCAGCGTGAAGGGGCCAAGCAGACGGAATATTCTGCTACTGGGGCTGAGCAGTAGGGCCATCCAAGCTCTCCCAGATGGATCTCTCCTTGAATATGAACATGGTAATATGTTGGCCTGCTTGTTCCTTGTTTGTACGTGAAGTTGTTTTCATCATACAAACACATGGTTATGGGCAGGTCTTCACAATTTTCGCTAGAGATCCATTGCACCATGACCTGTCCTCCAAATGAGTCTCTCATCAAATAAAGAACTTGGTAGTGGGTTGATAGTCTTGTTCCCTGTGGGTGTAAAGCATCATGTAACACATGGTAATGGGTAGGTCGTCCCCACCTTTTATGAGAGGTTCATTGTACTTCGTCCTTTTTCTCTTCGGTTGTAGTCATCTAGGCCTTCGCTCTTTTGTTGTCTTTCTTTGACCTCTTCGGCTTTTGTGATATCTGTAACTTGTATTTTTAAGGCATTTTGCCTATTTAATGAAAATGTGTTCTCTCTCTCTCTCTTCGTCATTCTTTCATGATTTTGAGCTTTTAGCACTTTGCAAGAAAATATTTCTTTAAGTTATTAATGCCAACAAAGGTGTTTGATCTTAATGCTGCTCGGGGGTGTACTAACCACAATGCCCCCACTTAAACAAATAATGAACTAATATAATTGTTGTCTGATATTGACAAGTTCATGGGGTTGAAAAGAATTCGTCGTCTGTGGTGACGACGGGGTGGGGTAGTTCGTGTATTTGCCCCCAAGGTGGGACTTCACGAGAAATAACTCGTTAGTCTTTGATGAAAATCGAGGTGGCCGATCTCAATGTGGTTCGGAGGTTTTACTCTTGTGACCACACCATGACAAATAATGGATAGAAATAGTTTGTATATTTGCCTCTGGGGTGGGACTTTATGTGTTTTAAGCGGTCCTTGGGGTAGGACCTTGTCGATTTTGTCCGTGAGACCACAAAAATAATAAGAAAATAAAAACACAATTTTAAGGATAAAGAACAAACTCTTAATCATGGCTATTTAGGGGTGCCGACCCCGAGATAACTCCAGGATGAGTTCCTTAGAAAGCGAAAGCATAAGAGGTTGTTTGGGGGTGCCTACCCTTAGGTAACTTTAAGACGAGTTCCTTTAAAGCGAAAAGAGATAAGAGCCTGTTTGGGGATGCCTAATACGAAGTAACTCCGGGATGAGTTCGTCATACATAGAAACCAAGCAGATTGTTGATATTCCATGACCTCGGAACCTTAAGTCCCTCTGGTGTTTCCACTCTGTACGTTTTTGGCCCTACCACTTCGATGACTCTATACAGTCCTTTCCAATTTGGTGTGAGCTTCCCATCCTCGTTTTGTCTTCCTATGGACACGATCTCTTCAACACGAGGTCCTCAATGTTAAGTCTTCTGGTTTTGACCCTTCAGTTAAACACTCTGTTGATTCTCTATTTGTAGATCTCGATCGTAGAAGGGCGTCTCCCCGGACTTCGGGCTGTAGGTCGAGGTGATACCTTTGAATTCTGTTCAGCATCAAAGTGTTTGACTCTTGAACTTTTGTTTATGATCTGCAGCGGGAGGACAATTTTTGACCCATATACTAGATCGAAAGGGGGTTTTTCTAGTGACAACTTTCTCCGTAGTCCGTGTGGCCCAGAGCACTTAGGTCAATTTCTCGACCCATAGGCCTTTGGCTCCATCCAACTTTTTTTTGATTCCTACTGCAAGAGTCTTGTTGTTGGAACCTACCGGATCATTGGTCTGAGGCTGAGCAAGAGCTATGAAGATGGCTTTCACCCCGTTCTGCTCTATCAAATCGGTCAATCTTGGCGCGTCGAATTGTACCCCGTTATCAAAGATAATTTTCCAGGGGAACCGAACCGTGTGAGTATTTTTTTTCAGGATGAACTTCTATACATCTGCAATTGTGGTGTTCTTGATTGCTCGTGCTTCGACCCACTTTGTGATGTTGTCTATTGCTACTATGACAAACTTCAATTGCCTGGCTTCTTGAGGGAACTGTCCCAATATGTTCATGTCCCATTTGGGGAAGGGCACTGGGGTCAGGATGGGAGTATGTTCGGCCGACGCAAGCCGCGTATGGGTGCGAAATGCTGGCATTTATCGCATTTTCTCACCATTATGACCGTGTCGCTCTTGATTGTGGGCTAATAGAACCCGAGTCGGAGGACTTTGTGGGGGATTGTTTTTGCGCTTAGGTGTGCTCCGAAAATTCTGTAGTGCGCTTCTCTGAGGATTTCTTACCCTTTGTTCCTCGACACACATTTTAGTATTGGATGGGTGAAGCTCTTTTAATACAGTATTCCATCTCAGAACTCAAACCACTTTGACTTGTCTTTCATCTTCCGTGCTTCTTTGGGATCCTCTGGGAGGATGTTTTCCCGAAGTAGGTAAATAATAGGATCCATCCAGCCGTCTGTCTTAGATATTTACACTTACTTCGCCTTCACTGCTCCGCTTTTCTACTTCCTCCTAGAAGATGTTTCTGGGCAATCCTTTCACAGATGAACTGGCCAGCCGAGCGAGTGCGATCGCATGACTGTTTTCTGATCTTGGAACATGCTCCAAAGTTACTTCTTCAAAACACTCAATTTCTCCCTTCAGTATTGCCAGCACAATTTCATTTCATCTCCTCGGGCCTCGTAATTTATAGAGACCTAAGAGACGACCAACTGGGAGTCCATCTTGACTTTCACTTTTTGAGCTCCAGTGGCTGTTGTCAATGTTAACCCAGAGAGGAGTGCTTCGTATTCAGCTTCATCGTTTGAGGCCTGAAATTTGAACCTCATCGCATACTCGCGCACATCCCCCTATGAGGAAGTGATCATGATCCGTGCTCCACTTCCAGCTTTACATGAGGAGCCTTCTACACTCATGGACCACGAGTCAATCCTGAAACTTGGAACGTGGACTTAAGGTGTTAGCTAGGCTAAGAAGTCTGCTATTGTTTGGCTTTTTATCACTCTCCAAGGCTCGTAGACTATATCATAGTCTGTCAGCTCATAGGCCCAGACAAAGGCTTTGTCGGTTAACTCGAGCCGTCCTAATGTCGTCTTCAATGGCTGGTTGGTGAAGACTATAATTTGGTGTTCCTGGAAGTACGGCCTCAACTTTCGCGAACTGATGATCACACCGAGGGAAAACTTCTCCGGAGTGGTGTATCTAAACTCGGCCCTGCTTAGCATGTGGCTGGTGAAGTACACTGGTTCCTGGGCCCCCTCATTTTCTTTCACTAAGACCGAAGTGACTGCTTTCTTGGACACTGCGAGATTGAGGTATAGCCGCTCTCCGGCCTTAGGAATCGATATCCACGTAGGTGGACGAGGTACGACTTCGTCTTTTCGAATGCTTCTTTTGCTTCTTCTTCCAATTTGAACTTCGTTCCCTTCATCAAAGCTTTGAGGAACGGACCGCACTTATCTGCTAGTTTGGACACGAATCGGTTCAGGGTGGCTATACAACACGTGAGTTTCTGTACATCACGAATGCACTTCTGGGCTGCATATCTTGTACTGCTTGTACCTTTTTAGGGCTGAAGTTGATTCCTCTCTTTCTCATCATGAAGCCCGGAAACTTTTCTCCTCGTAACTCGAACATGCACTTCTTGGGGTTTTGCTTCATCTGATTGGCTCTTAGGGTTTCGAAAGTTTTCCTTAGGACGTCCAAATGGCAAGACGACATAACGCTCTTCGTGATAAGATGGTCGACATGAGCTTCCATGTTTCTCCCTATCTGGTTCCTGAACACCTTCTAGACTTATAGTTGGAAAGTAGCCCCGCCGTTGTTCAGTCTGAACGGCATCATCTTGTTGCAAGAAACGTCGTCGTCAGTGATGAAAGCCGTCAAACTTTGATCCTGCTTTCTCATGCAAATTGATGGTATCCCGAGAAGGCATCCATGAAACTTAGTAGTGCATATGGCCTCTTGTAGAGTCCACCACTATGTCTATCCGCAGGAGAGGGCAGTGATCCTTCAGACAGGCTTTGTTAAGGTTGGTGTAATCTACACACATTCTCAACGTTCCAATGGCCTTCTTTACCACCACTACATTGGATAGCCATTTCGGGTACTTACATTTTGTGATGAAGCTGGCCTCCAGGAGATTTTTCACTTATCTGGCAGCGACTTGGCTACGCTCTTCCCCCAAGTGCCTCTTCTTCTGTTTCACGGGTTCCAACTTGGGGTTTATCCCGAGATTATGGTCCATGAGCTCTCTGCTGATTCAGGGCATTTCATCAGGCCCGAAGGCAAACACGTCTTGGTATTCCCGTAGTATGAAAGAGATTTCTGCCGTTGTGGGCCTATCTAGGTTGTCATTGAAGTATGTGATGTGTTCTGACGATTTGGGTCAAAAATGACCTCCACGTTGCCCCCCGAGGGCTTGTCTCCTTTTATTTCCTCTATCCTTGCATCCAATAGCTCAGATATCAGATACTGAACGCCCTTCCCCTTTTCCTTCTTCATCTTGGTCTCTTTTTCATGTTTTGGGACCAGATTTCAAAGTTCGTAAGGGTTTTCTCTTCATCTTTTCCTTGACTCGGGTTCTCTAGTGGCTGTAGGGGCCTCCTTCTGTTCAAGCGTGCTCTTACTAAGGCATTATACATAACATGAATGAGTAGTCTTCTGATCTTAGCATATTACATTTGGCACATGATGATGAGCATTAATCTATATAGGAGTGTTGATTTTGAAGAAAGAAAGAGAGCTAGGAAAAGATTGCGATTGGAAAGCTTGAATAGGTTGATAAGAGAGAGCGACATTGCTTGTAGGAATGCACTTCATGTTAACAAACGCACATTTGATGTTATTTTTGAGATGCTTCGAGATGTAGGGGGGTTGACTCCAACTCACAATGTCTCTCGAGGAAATAGTTGCTAGCGTTTTGTACACTATGGCTCACCACATGAAGAATAGAACAATTGGAGGTTACTTTCTTAGAAGTGGAGAGAGCATGAATTGAAAATTTAACATTTGCCTGAGGGTCCTCCTTCAGTTGCATCGACACTTGCTCAAAAAGCCTTCACCAATAACGGATTATTGTGAAGATGATAGATGGATGTGTTTCAAGGTATAAATTTCTCTTAATCAAAATTTGAATCTCCAATGATTATACTACAATAGCTATGCATGCAATAATTATTTATTTTTCTTCATATTTTAGGATTCTTTAGGGGCCGTAGGTGGTACATACATTAGTGCAACAGTGCCATCCCAAGAGAAGGCAAAATACCGAACAAGGAAAGACACTATTTCATTAAACGTACTAGGTGTATGCTCGCCTAGCATGGAGTTTATTGAAGTTTTAGCGGGTTGGGAGGGCTCCGCACATGATGTTTGAGTCCTTCGGAATGCTTTATCAAGGGCAAATGATTTGAGAGTTCCTCAAGGTAACAAAAGAAGTACCATTCATGACTAAAATCTTGTAATTTATTAACGTGCTAGCAATTAATTTCTTTTTTGTTTAAACATGTTTGAAGGTTGTTGCTATTTGGTTGATGCCGGGTACACCAACAGTCAAGGGTTTCTTCCTCCTTACAGAGGACAAAGATATCATCTAAAAAATTGGGGGGCTCAACAACCTCAAAGTGCCAAAGAATATTTCAACATGAAACATGCTAGAAGTAGAAACGTCATAGAGAAATGCTTCAATGTTCTCAAGGGGAGGTGGGGTATACTAAGAATCCCATCATTTTTTCCTCTTCAAACTCAAGGTCGTATTGTGATGGCTTGTTGTTTGCTACACAACTTTACAATGAGATATATTGCAACAGAACTAAGAGTCGAGGAAGATGCAATAGAAGAAGATGATGAAGACGATGGCAATGAAGAGCAAGTTACATACATCACAACTCTTTCAACTCCCGACCAATGGACACATTTTAGGAACACTTTATCACAAGGAATGTTCAGTGATTCGAGAGTTAGGGCTATATAGTTTTTTTCAATGATCATTTGGTGCTAACTTTATTAGTCAATATGTATGTTGTTGACAATTTGCAAACACATAATAATTTATGCTTTGATGTAATAGTTTATATGTTATGATTTGTAGATTGCTTTTCTTGGCACGTGTTTTGTGTTAAAGTTTTGATCTTTAAGGATGTAGGGGCCACGGCCCTCCTGCGGGGTGGCGGAAGTTTAAAGGTGCGCGTCCCCTTGTGGAAAATGCGTGTTTTGAGGGTTGAAGTTATGTTTTGCTACTTGTTCTTTTTAGGTGCTATATGGCATAAATGGGGTGTATAAAGTCGCACTTAATCTTCGGAAAAACAAAGAAATCACTCTTTTGACTCGTCGATGTTATGACCAAAGTCTAAGTTCGGGGGCAATGGTATGGATGTGGAATGCATCCATTTCGCCCGTTTTTAAACGGCCACTACTTATGATTTAGGAAACTTGAATAAAAGTAATTTGGTTCCATTCAAGTCATTTTTAACCTAAATGTTGATCTAAGTTATAAAACAATCAAATAATTTAGGTTATCAGTTTTCACATGCATCCATATTAATCCAATATGTCCAAAAGCAAGATCAAGCAAAGTAAGAAGTACAATGTTCTTTAGGGGAAGGGAATTACCGAATGGGTAAATTCACATCAAAGAGAAATAAATAAACACAAGATAAAAATAAGTATGAGTCATTGAACCTAAGAAAATTATATTGGAATTATTATCTTCTTAGGGTTTGTTACGTAAAAAAAAAAATGATGTACGAAAAAAAATCAAAAAGAAAAAGAAAAAAAAAATGAAATAAAAATCATTCAATTAGAGAGAATAACCTTGGTATTGTTGTATCTCTAAATTCATGACGTAAAAGAAAGAAAGTAAAATTAACATAATAAAATGAAGAAACGCGAAAATATACAAAAAAAAAAAGAACAAATATATTCATTAA
>ONZA01014405.1:57932-68854 GCA_900322205.1 Kewa caespitosa | reverse complement strand
TAGAACTACAGTTGCGATTGTTGTTCCTATTTAACGCTTTATGATGATCGATAGCGTTTTAACCCTATTACTCTTTCAATTTCTAATTGAAATTATTTTGAAAAAACGAATCATATTCTAGTTAGATATCAAAATTTTTCATGATTTTAATAAAATTTAGATTTCAACTGATAAGAATTGCAGTTACAATTGCTATTCGTGTTTAATGCTTCATGATAATCGTTAGTGTTTTAAGCGTAATTCTCATTCAATTTTAAACCAATCGAAACTATTTTTTTAAATTTCTTCATGTCAAGGTTATCTAACACAAATTACTACGAATTCAATCATACTAGCCTTTCAAGCAATAAGAATACAAGTTGCATATGATGTTTATGTTTAACGTTATTGAACGATCATTAGTGTTTTAACCCTATTTCTCTTTCTCCTGACGAACAAATTAAAACTAATTTTGGAAATTGGATAAAATTTTGAATAGATAACCATAATATAGATCATATAAATCATACTCGGCTTCAAAATAGTAAGAATTTTTGTTGCAATTGCTTTCATATTTAACGTTGTCTAACGATCGCTATTGTTTTTAGCACATTTCTCTTATAATTCATGAACCAATTGAAGCTACCTTTTAAAACGGTAATAACTTCTGGTTGGATACAAATAATATTTATTAGTTCAATCATAATTAGTTTTCAAATGAAAAGAATTACAGTTGCAACTGCTTTTCATATTTAACGCTTTTTGACAATCGTTAGCGTTGTAAGCGTATTTCTCTTTCAATTGGCAAAGCAATTGAAACTAATTTTCCAAAAAGGATCCTATTCTGCTTAGAGATTGAAAACTTAGATGATTTCATTCATAATTTTTCTTTCGAAAAACAACAATTGCGGTTGCAATAGCTGTTCATATTTTATGATTTTTAAAGTTCGATAGTGTTTTAAGCCTATTTCTATTTCAATTAAAAAACCAATTGAAAATGCTATGTAAAATTGGATCTTGTTTGGATTAGTTATCAATAGTACTTATTAGTTTAATCTTACTTGGAATTTACATATTAAGAATTGCGGTTGTCATTGGGGTTCATATGTAATGATTTTTAACGTTCGTTAGCGTTTTAAGTGTATTTCTGTTTCAATTGATGAACCAATTGAAACTATTTTTGAAAATTTCATCATGTTCTAGTTAGATTTGACCAATTAGATTATTTTGATTATCTTAGGCTTTCAAATAGCTATAATTGCGATTGGAATTTCTGTTCATATTTAACGCTATGAAGCATATTTCTCTTTCAATTAACGAACCAATTGAAACTATTTGTAATATTTCGATCATCTTCTTGTTAAATGTAAAAATTATTTATTACTTCGATCACACTAGGCTTTCAATTAATGAGAATCGCGGTTGCGATTGCAATTGCTATCCATATTTAACGCTTTTCAACAATCGATAGCGTTTTAATGCTATATCTCTTTCAATTTCTAAACCAAAAATATTTTGTAAAGTTGGATCATATTGTAGTTAGATATCAACAACCTTTATTATTTCAATCAAACTTGTCTTCCAAGTGATAACAATTGCGATTACAATTGTTGTTCATTTTTAACGCTTTTTAACAATCGTTAGCGTTTCATGCGTATTTCTCTTTCAATTGTTGAACAAATCAAAACTATTTTCCAAAGTTCATCATGTTTTTTTTACATATTATAAATTTGGATAATTTCAATCAGACTAGTCTTTCAAATTATAAGATTTGAGGTTGCAAAGACTGTTCATATTTAATGCTATTAGACGATCGTTAGCATTTTAAGCCAATTTCTCATTCCATTGGCGAACCAATTGAAATGATTTTCGAAAATTGGACTACATAGTCATTAGATACCAATAATGTAGACAATATTAATCACACAAGGCTCAAAAACAGTATCAGTTTTTGTTGTAATTACTTTTCATACTTAACGCTATTTAACAATCGCTAGCATTTTTAACATATTTATCTTTTAATTCGCGAACGAACTGAAACTATTTTTTAAAAATGGGAAAACTTATTTTTTGGATACCAATAATATTGATTATTGCATTCAAAATTGGCTTTCAAATAAAAACAATTACAATTGCGAGTGCTTTTATATGTAACTGTTATTGACAATCGTTAGCGTTGTAAACATATTTCTCATTCAAGTTGCAATTGCTGTTCATGCTTAACAATTATTAAAGATCACAAATTGCAGCTGCAACCATTAATTTTAACAACAATTGGAACTTGAATGAGAAATATGTTTACAACGCTAACCATCGTCAAAAAACCTTAAATATTAAAACCGTAATTATTTTCATTTGAAAATCCGACTATGATTGAAATGATCAATATGGTTTATGCCCATTCATAAAGAATTTCCATTTTAGAAAGTATTTTCAATTGTTTCGTTAATTAAAAGGGAAATATGCTAAAAACTCTAGCAACTGTTAAATACAATTAACAATGAAAAGCAATTGAAACCGAAAATCTTACTATTATAAAGCCGAGTATGATTTATATGATCCATGTTATTGATATCTAATCAAAATATAGTCCAATTTCTGAAAACTATTTCAAATGGTTCGTCAACCAAAAGTAATAAAGGCTTTAAAAGCTAGCGAACGTTTAATAACGGTAAATATGAACATCACTTGCAACCTTAATCTTATTATTTGTAATACAAGTACGATTGAATCATCAAAAGTGCACATCTACGCAGAATATTATGAAACTTTTACAAAATAGTTTCAATTGGTTCAACCATTGAAAGAGAAATACGCTTAAAACGTTAACAATTGTGAAAAAGCACTGAATGTAAACAACAATTGTGACCGCAACTATTATCATTTGGAAGCCGAGTTTGATTAAAACTATTAAGATTGATTATATATAACTATAATATGATGGATTTTTACAAAATTATTTCAATTGGTTTAAAAACTAAAAGAGCAATAGGTTTAAAGCGCTATCGATCATTAAAAAGCGCTAAACATGAACAGCAACCACAACCGCAATTCTTATTACTTCAAAGCATAGTATGATTGAAGCAATAAATATTGTTTAAAATGAATCATAATATAATCCAAATTTAAAAAATAGTTTCAATTGGTTCATTAATTGAAAGAGAAATAGGCTTCAAACGCTAACGATCGTTTAATAGCGTTAAATAAAAAACAACAATTTCATTAACAATTATTATTATCTAAAAGCCGAGGATAATTTGAATAATCCGATTGGTTAAATATAACCAGGATATAATGAAATATAAAAAAGTAGTTTAAATTGGTTTTTCAATCGAAAGAGAAATATGCTTAAAACGCTAACGATCGTTTAAAAGTATTAAATATGAACGCATATTAAAATCGCTATTCCTAATATTTAAAAGCATTGTATGATGGAAATAATCATTATTTATAAAAAATAATTAGAAAAGAATTCCGTTTTACAAAAAAAATTCATCGGGTTTTCAATTGAAAGAGAAATAGGCTTAATAAACTAACGATCCTAAAAAACCGTTAAGTATAAACAGCAATCGCAATCGCAATTCTTATGACTTGAAAGCCAATTATGAATGAAATAATCATAGTATATGGTTGTAACCTTGACATGTTCAAATTCGAAAAAATAGCATCAATTTCTTATCCTATTCAAAGAGAAATATACTTACAACGCTACCCATCGTCAAAAAGCGATAAATATGAAAAGCAGTTGCAACCATAATTCTTTTAGTGTGAAATCTGAGTATGATTGAAATTATCAATATAATGGTATGAAACCAGAAAGAAATCCCGTTTTAAAATTTAGTTTCAATTGGTTCTTGAGTTGAAAGAAATATATGATAAAAACGCTAGCCATCGTTAAATAGCATTAAATATGAAGAGCAATTACAACCAAAATTCTTTCAACTTTCAAGCCCTATATGATTTATATAATCCATAATATTTATATGGAATAAATTTCGTCCAATTTCAAATAATTGTTTCAATTGGTTCGTCAACAGAAAGAGAAATAAGCTTAAAACGCTAACGATCGTTCTATAACGGTAAATATGAACATAATTTGCAACATCAATTCTTATTTATTGAATGACTAGTATGATTGAATTCATTGATATTTCTGATATCTAACCAGAACATGATTAAATTTTGAAAAATAGTTTCGATTGGTTCAACATTTGAAAGAGAAATACGCTTAAGACGCTAACAATTGTTAAAAAGCATTGAATATGAACACCAATTGTAACCGCGATTGTTATCATGTGAAAGCTGAGTTTCATTGAAATAATTAAAATTGTTTGTATATAACTAGATTATAATACAATTTTACAAAACATTTTCCATTGATTTAGAAATTGACAGAGAAATACGCTTAAAACGCTATCGATCTTGAAAAAGCGTTAAATATGACCAGCAACCGCAACCGTAATTCTTATTATTTAATAGTATGATTGAACTAATAAATATATTTATGGTTAACAAGATCATGAACCAAATTTTAAATAACAGTTTCATTTTGTTCGTTAATTGAAAGAGAAACAAGTTTCAAACGCTAACGATTATTTAATAGCGTTAAATATGAACAGCAATTCCAATCGCAATTATCATTATTTGAAAGCATAGGATGAATTTAATAATATTATTGGTGAAATCTAACCACAAGATGATGAAATTTTTGAAAAATAGTTTCAAGTGGTTCATCAATTGAAACAGAAATACGCATAAAACGCTAACGATCATTCAGAAGCGTTAAATATGAACACAAATTACGACCGCAATTCTTAATATTTGACATCCGAGTATGAATAAAATAATCATTATTTTTGATAAATAATTAGAACAAGATAAAGTTGTAATGGAGGATGGCGGCATAACATGGAACCTTTTCTCAAGAGTCCACTTCTAATGTATAATGGTGAGCAGGTTCTTCCCTTCTTTCGATGTATATGGGCATCATTTTGATTTCAGGAGGGATAGTGGTCATGGATTCCAGCTTAGCGAGAGGATACTCAAATTGGTTTTCCTCTCTCGGAAGGTAAGTATGGTGGATTTCGGAAAAGCTTTCGGCTATCTTTTCCAAATGGGCTTGCTAAAAGGCCATGCTCTCATTCTTAACGTTCCACTTCTTTGAGTTTTGGTTACTGATTAGGGTCGAATATCCGTACACCCTAAGGGTTCCATTCCCTACGTATCACACGGTTTGTGATCCGACAATGCAAGCCTCGCATCCGCTGCATTTTTAGTGAATTCAAAGTCAAGTTTTACAGATAATGGGGTATGTTTCCCGTACGGTGAGACTAACACTACTCCTAGGCCATAGCCCCTTTGATTTGATGCCCTGTTGAAGTACATGAGTCACCTCGTGGTATCTGCCGTCATGATGTGCTCATCAGGATATTCATACTCTTCCCTGTTTTCTCAATCTTTTACTAGGTAGTTAGCGAAATATTCAAAAATAGCGTGCCCTTTTATGATTTTCATGTTCTCATATTTAAGGTTGAATTCGGACAACATGACTGTCCAATAAGCTATCCTTTCGTTGAGTATGGGCTTGTGGAATATATGCTTTAATGGGTCTTCTCGAGACCATACATCACTTTATGATTGAGCATATAGTGTCTATGTTTTTTGGCTGGCCATACCGTTGCAAGACACGTCTTTTCTAAAGTTTACTAATGCGTCTCATAGTCGAGGAAATTTTTACTCAGGTGGTATATTGCCTTCGCTTTCTTATCATCTCTTGGGCTAGCATGGGCCCATTGCGGATTCAGTAATTGTTGGGTATAATATGAGCGGTGTGCCTGTCGTCGGTGGGACAATATTGTCGGATTGGCAAAATATTATTTGTTTTTGTCGATTGCCTTTTGGCATTGGTCATACCATTCGACCTTGACGCTTTTCCTTAATTTTTTTAAAATAGGTTCACATATAATAATCAATTTATTTTTGAATCCACTAACATACTGAAGCATTCCTATGAACCCCCTCATTTCTTTTTCGATTTTGAGGGGTGGCACTTTGATTATTTCATTGATCTTTGAAGGATCCACCTCTATTCCCCTAGAATTTACTATGAAGCCGAAGAGTTTCCCGGATGTGATGCTAAATGACATTTTTGTGGGTTTAGTCTCATATTGTATTTTCTTAATTTTTTGAAAAAATTATGGAGATTGGTATATGCCCTTCTCGGTCACGAGACTTAACGATCATATCATCCACGTATACTTCGACCTTTTCATGCATCATATCATGTAAAAGGATTTGTGCCATCCTTTGGTAAGTTGCCCCAGCATTTAGTAACCCAAAAGGTATGAAACGATAGCAATATGTTAGTTGTTTTTGACATATCCTCCTCGGCCATGAGGAGTTGGTTATATCCCGCATGACCGTCAATGAAGGAGAGGAGCTCGTGATCCGCGGTTTTCTCGACGAGGAAATCGATGTAGGGTAAAGGGAAATTGTCCTTGGGACAAGTCTTATTCCAATCTTTGAGCCGGGCACGATGTAGGCTACCCATTCGGTGTATTCAGCGACTATAATAAAGCCTGCGTCGAGTTGCTTTTCTACCTCTTCCTTAATCTGTAAGGCCCACTCAGGTTTCATTTTCCTAAGTTTCTGCCTATGTTTTGCATTGGGGAAGAGCGGGATTTTGTGCTCGGCGATAGATTGGTCGATTCCTAGCATGTCCTCATAGGACCATGCGAAGACATCTATACATTCTATTAAGAGGCTCATTAGGTCTGATCTTTTATTTTCATTAAGAATTAGACAAATTTCAACCTCTTGTGGTTTATCGTTAGTTCCCAAGTTAATCATTTCGGTTTCTTTAATTTTTGAAGTTTTTTTGTTCATGTTGGAGCATGGCTCACATGAGTGACTTATCGTTAGCAGATTCACTAGTGACAAAACAATCCAAGGAGTAAGCAGAATCATCACTCATTTTATTGATATCGTCAAAGAATACATCAATTGAAGAATTATACACTTTGGGAGTGGGGAAGCCTAGCTTCCTTTTTCTTGATGGCCAGAACTACAACGCCATCTTCTTGTGCTCGAATCTTCTTTTGCCCAAAAAGGATACCAAACACGTTGTGAGGTAAAGGTGGAGCCCAATCAAGTGGTACTTGTTCTTGAAGCTTAGGGATTTCATTTTCTAGAACGTTGCAATCCTCAAAAAATTTGAATCATGGGATTAATGTGGCTTGTTGTCTTAGGTAATGTGGCCCGAGAAATCCGTGATAAGGGAAGTTGTCACCTGCCGGAACTAATTGTCCCTAATCGAGGGAGCGTAGCCTAGGCCGAAGGTAAGGTTCGTGGATTGTGCCCATCGAAATGAAGTTGGGCCTTGGGCGTTCTTTCCTAAACCCATCCTTGGCATATGGCCCTGTTTTCGTATGATGGCGGTGATGTGGAGATTGGAATGAGGACCAAAGTGGAATGGAGCTTTTTCATCCTCAATGGCATTGATTTCAGGTTTTAAACCCAAAAAGTCCTCGTCTTGTTCACCATGGTCTATTTTTAAGACGGGAGCCTTGGATAAGGTGACCTTAATTTGGTCAGCCTCAATCACAAGGTCTTTACCCTCTACAACCATTTTGACTTTCTGGTAATGGGTGGATGGGACACCATTGATGCGATGGAGCCAAGGTCATCCTAAAAGCAGGTTGAAGGTGGAGGGTATATCGACTACGGAAAGGGTGACTCATTTTATGATGACACCAGCAGTGACATTGATGCTGATGGTGCCGAGCACACTCCTTGAATTATTGTAGCCCCGTAAGCCTTGTGATATCTGTGCAAGGTCGTATTGGATGCGTAATCGTTTTGCAGCTCTAAGTGGGGATACATTTACCGCGGACCCATTATCAACGAGTGCCATGGGTACGTGATGTTGGTTACACGTCACTATAAGATATAGTGCCTTATTGTTGTTACGACCTTCTTTAGGTAGGTTTTAATCCGAGAACGTGATCATGGTGGGCGATCACTCCTCCGTCAAGAAACTTAGAAGCTTTGCAGGACACATTTTGGGTGAGATGATTTTTTTTGTTAAGTTCAGCAAGGAGTCCTTGCCTATGTTTCAGAGATGATGGTAAGAGCTGCCAGACGGTGACGTCGTCTTTCATTCTTTTCAATTGATTTAGCAAGGGATAATCGAGTGGTTCCCATGCCACTACTTCTTTACCCTTGTCCACTTGGTTATCCTTGGTCTGTGATGGACCTTCTTTCTTCCCGTAATACCTACCTGACCTAGTAAGATTGTCGACTTCCCCTTCCCAAACTTCATGTTTGAAAAGCAATGCATCATCGTAAATCTCGTCACACCTTAGGGTTTCATCCCGCGCATCCTCTTCGTCGCTATCCTATACACTGTTAATGCTTAAATTGCCATGCGGTGATACGGGTTCGATAAGCAAGGTCGTAGCGAAACCTAGGTTGTCATTGGACATGGGAAAAATGGACTCTTCGTGGGATGTGAGTGAATTTTTATTGTCATTCAGGGCACGTGCGGCCTTCGACAATGGTAAAGTTCCATTGTCGATAATGTCTTGGACTGCGTTCCTTAAGGTCTAGCAGTTCTGAGTCTCGTGGCACTTGCCATGGTGGTACTTACAGTATTTTTATTAATCATAGCTCTTGGACCGTTTGTCCTCTGGGACTTCGAGAGTGGGCCCAATTGGATTAATCATTTTTTATTAAATGCTCGAGAGCTTGGGTGAGAGTCACCCCCAATGGGGCATAGGCTCGTCCCTCCCGACGTTGAGGTGCGCCCTCGTTGAGGGAATCGACCTTGTTCACCTTTGCGGTATCATTCCGCTTGGTGGTATTGTTATTATTATTATTGCCCTTGGTCCATTTTTTTTCCGAGTTGCGAAGCTCGTCCTCAATTACCAATCGTACCTCCCTACATTGGAGGAAATTACTCATAGGTTGGAAAATAAAATGTTTCTTAAATTCGGGCCTCAAATTGCATATGATAGTACGCACTTGGTCTCTTTTCGAGGGCCTATTAAAAATCAAGGCAGCCCTCTCTCAACACCTAATGATGAAGGTCATGGAAGTCTCACCTGTGAGGTGCTTAGTGGCTTCTAATTCCAGCATTGTAACAGGAAGCTAGGTATCGTACAAATACTGAGCTAGGAATCTCGGCTTACATCCTCCCATGTTTTGACTCATTCAGTGTCAAGCCCATAGTACTAGCTAGGCGCTGATCCATCTAAGGGCATAGGAAAGATGTGGGGCAACAGTTCCTTATCGATACCCTTTAGAGTGAGGGTAGTAGTAAAGGCCCTAAGACGGGTCCTAGGGTTGTCAGTGCTCTTAAACTTAGGCAGGTCCGAAAGGACAGTCTTATCGGGTAGAGTTTCTGTGAGTTCTGGGGTTATCCCTTCAATGTCATCGTATTGGTTAAAAATTTTGTTATGTTTCAGGACAGTCCTAAATTTTTTAGCTCTCCCTTGATTGGGTCAACTTCCTCAATGTTCTTGGTTTCCAGCTGGCACACCTTTTCGGTCAAGTTCTTGATGAGAAGGGCGAGATCTGGGAGGATAGGTTGGTTGTTCATTTTAAATGTAAGTTTTCATACGAACGGAGGAGGTGGTGACTTGGGTTCGAGAGAAGACGAACTTGACGGAGTCGAGAATGGTGACGATGGAGGCGATCTCTATAAAGTCGATTATCCTCCACGCGGGTCCAACGAACATATCTTTGAATATAGTTAATTCGGGAACTGAATCAGAAGGGTAGAAAGAAGAAAGGTACCTAAAAAAAAAGGAGAAAACCTAAACTTCTAATGGGGAAAATGAACCGTAAAGCCCCCCTGTTTACAATTCGGTCCAAATGCAATGCAGATATGCAAATGCCACGCATGCGAATGCCATAAGCTCTCTATGTTCAAAGCCTACACAATGGCTCTAATTATCTAAGGTTTCAAAACCGGTTAGGGAATATAAGGCTCGCACGACCTACAGAGTGCTTACATCGTTATGGAATGCATAAGTGCCGGAAGTTACCGTTTTTGCTTCTATCGAATGGATGAAAGAAAGATCGTGAGTGGACAGTCATTAACGGTATGGAGAATCGATTGCATCCTCCATGTAATCGAACTCGTCTTCTAAGGATTGATTATGGTCTACCTATTGCCCGTACGCATGATATTACATGAAGATGATGGATTTTTGAACCAAATCAATTTACGTTTTGTTTTTCTAACTCGTTTTCGAGTTTTACCCTCTTTAAGTTAACTCCCTAGTGGAGTCGCCACTATAGGGGCCACGACCCTCCCACTACGCGAAGCTTGGCAGATTTGGCGCGCATACCCCCTACGGAATTGGTGCGTGTTTTTGGGGTAAAATTGTCAAATTTTTGTAATGTGCTAAATGGCACAAATGGGGTGTTTTGATTCGCCACCTTACTTTATAAAAATAAGTAAATGGTCGTTTGACTCCTTTTGTCTTTTTTACCAAAGTCTAGATTCAGGGGTACTGGTACAACTTAGATTTGGAATGCATCTAATTTGCACGTTCCTACGAACGACCACTACTTGCGAATTAGAACTTTTCGTAATCGATTTGGTTGCAAAGTTATATTAACATAAATGTTATTTTTGTTATTTTTAACTCATTTTTAATTTAGGCTATCACTTTTAAGGATGAAATTTCTGTTTGTCCAAAATCCATAATCAAATAAAACTTGAACATATCCATGGGATACACATTACAAAATGGACAACACAAGAAAATAAAATATATAAAAATAAATGTATAAAAAAATAATAAAAAAATGTAAGTTTTAAAACCCTAAGAAGTAACATCGAATTATTACTATCAGAATTATGAGACTTATTAAAAATATGTAACANATTTAAGAAAATAAAAGGAANNNTGTGAAAAATAACGAAAAAGAANTAG
>ONZA01014405.1:13081-24253 GCA_900322205.1 Kewa caespitosa | reverse complement strand
CTACATATTTTTTTTCAAGCCAAAAACTATATAAAAAAAAAACCATAAAATACAAAACCCAAAAAATAGACAACTTCGCGTATAAGGATTTCTGGAAATAATCTCGACCAAAGGTAGACTTCTGAGGGTCCTCCCCTCATAAGGCACTCCTTAGGAGGGGAGTTGTGAATTTTCTACATTTTATTTCCTTTTATTTTCACTTTATTTCTTTTTATGTCGTAAAATTGGAGAAAATGACTTTATAAAATGCTATTTAATGTTATTTTCCTAAATAAACTGACTTTATTTCATTTTATGTGTATATTCCTATATGTATTTTTATTTATTGTCTATTATTTATTTTTGTTATTTTTGACATTTTAGGATCAGTTTACATTCTGCCTCACTTTTACTTTTATTATTTTATGCCATTACTTATTTATATTTCATTTTTCTTTTGGCAATTTTCTTTTCTTTTCTTTCTTTTTCGCATTTTTTTTTTTATTTTCTGATATTTATTAGTTATTTCTATAAAGTCACATAAATCTCAAAAGTACTAATTCAATATTACTTTTTTGGAATTGTAAGACTTATATTTGTATATTATTATTTATTATATTATGTATTTATTTAGTTTCACATTCGGCAACATTATCATTCCATGGACATATTTATTCTTTTAATTGGTTTAATTATGGACAAATGAATGATGCATGTTAAAAAGTGATTACAAAAATAAAGTTTATGATGATATGACTTAGAAAACATTTAGGATCAAATCACTTATGGAACCAAATCGAATGACAAAGCTCTAATTCGCAAGTAGTGGCCGTTCGTAAATTGGATGCATCCTATCTAATTTGTACCTTCACTCCCGTGGTTACCAACCCAGAAAACCCTGCCCTACAAAGCCTAAAACATGTCTCGTGTCAAGCATGTATGTAGTTTCGCTCCAAAGAACCCGAAACCATCTTTGATTTCAATCAGGTTTTTTTGGGAAGATTCGCAGCAACAGGTTTTGTGGTTAGTTTGGGCTTCAAATTTTATGGATTCTGGTGATATAATAATTAATCTTTAAACATTTGCCCTTACATATTGAATTTATGAGAAATGAACATGAAAAACCAGGTATCCAAATCTAGAAACATAGTAAAGAAGGTAATAATTAAAGTGGATCGTTAGCGATATGCTTGAAAAAAACTTTCAAAACTCATCCAAATCAAGTTAAAGGTAAGCGAATCTTATCTCAAACACTAAATACAATAATAATTCATCACATTAAATAAGAAGAAGGAAAGAAATAGCGCTAACACATAAGAAAAACCCTAAACCTGAAAGTCCAACCACGAAAATTCCAGATTTTGGCGTTTTAGTGCTTCAATTGTTTTCACTTCTTTTCGGGTAAAACTATCATTAGTTTATTATCAAATTAGGCTCAAAGATTATTAGACTACATCATCCAATGATGAATAAAGAAAGAGACAAAAGAAATCCATGTCTTAAACCTAGAAAACGAACCCTAATGCTCTAACAATCGTTTTAGTGATAAAGTGAAAAATAGCAGTTCTTGATTGGCTTTCTTAGCATGCTGGTGTGAACAACAATAAAGAACATATTAAAAAAGAGTAATATGTAGTATCCTCCGATACCACTGTTGGGTTCTATGTAATATACGATCTAATCATATAAAAGCAGAACACATAGAAAAGGATTGTTACATGTAGTCTAGTTCACATTTGCTTTACCATTCGATGCGTGACTTTCTGAGTTTTCTATCAACTATATATTCTTGGAAACGTATCCCTCTTGATCTCCTTGTGAATATACCTCCAATAAGCCACACGTGTTGCTCCTCTGAATTCACACACGTAGATCAATCCAAGGCGATAGCTAGATCAGAATCACGAAGGAACTGTTCCATTAGGTTCTTCTCCTTGATTCGAATGAACTAACTTTGGGTTAGGGTTTGATGAAAAATTTATGCCTTCTCTTATGATGTATTAGGTCACTTAAGAGGCATAGGTCTAAACCAAATATGAGAAGCATAATCCCTTTATATAGGCACAAGGAATAAGACCCTAAAAGGGCCGTGTGCTATGCGCCTCTTTGGGCCTGGCCCAAAAGGAATTAACACAACAGAAGGAGCTGTTTCCTCTACCTTGCTTCATTGAATATTTGGTCCCAAGGAACCGTTCGTTGAACCAACCTATTGGACTACATTTGTGACGTTCAAAAATTTACTTTTGTGCGATCCTTCATAATCAATTTCACTTAGCATTTGAGCTCAATGTCCATTGTCCCAAAAGGTTGTGAGAGACATCTAGCTACACACAAAAACAGATCCTAATTAAAATGAATCACTATCTTAGTTACGAATCCCAAACCACTTGCACCTTGACTGAAGAACATATTGCTTCAGTTCATATTTAACACTTTTTAACGATTTATAGCGTTTTTAGCATATTTATTTTTCAATTCAAAACCTATTGAATTATTCTCTGAAAATTGGATCATATTCAGCTTAGGATATAAAAAATATAAATCATTTCAATCAAACTCGGCTTTCAAGTGATAAGAATTGCGGTTACAATTGCTTTTCATATATAGCGTTATTTAGCAATTGCTTCAAGTATTTTTTGGGAAGGAGAGTGGACCCTCGATGACTCAAAGGGTTGAAAATCTTTAGTTGTATGAGATGATGTGGATGACGATGTGGCTCACCAGATGAGATGTACATGTACAAAACACGCACGTGAATTGCTCCGGCTTGGTACGGGGAACAGTCCTTCGACGATCAAGTCAATTAGGGTGTTTTAAATGGGCTTGCCCATAGCGGGATGCGGGCCCTAGGGTAAAATGAAATTCTCTTTATGGCAACCAAATCTTTCTTGTGAAAGAGGAAATATTTGAATTATCTAGAGAGAGAAATAAATAAGCTAATCAATCAGTTGTCAAAATTTGTTATTCTCTTACCCTTGAAGTGTGTGCATGCCCCTTATTTATAGACATTTCCAAGGTAATGCAAGGGTTGCAGCTCGTCCAATTAGGAGGCTCCACGTGGACATTCCCTTCTTGGGCATGGTGAAATAATGGGCTTGATTGCCGCAAATTGTCCTTGGCCACGCGCACGGCACACGTGGTGCTTCTGAAACGTTCTGTCAATTCTCCAATCATGCTCTAGTTCTCCCTAGGGATATACCTTTATTTCATTTGGCCAAGGTGGTGAATCCCTGCTAGCTAACCCTTTATCCTCCCCTTCTCCCACCTCCTACTAGGACCTTTCGGGATCCCCTTGTTGAGGCCCTTTGTCCTATGGCGACAAAGAGGGTAATGCAGGTTCCTATAAAGGAATGCTCTCATCTCGTCTTTAGATGGGGACAAAGGATAGGAATTGGAGGTGGAGTAAATGAGGATGGGAGTTACATGATGACAACGAGAGTAGTGGAGTGGTAGAGGGCGTCGACAACGGTGGGCTGATGAGAGGGCCTGGCAAGAGATAAGACTCCATGGCCTGAAATGAGGCCCATGGTGAAACGGGCAAAATATTATCCCCTCGAATTGGGCATGTTCCCTTTGTTTGAGGAGGGTGCTTGTCTAATCCGAAAGTAAGAAGTAGAGGGATAGACGAGGGGTAGATTGAAGTGTCACCCCTCCCCTTGTGCGTGCACATTGAGATGGTTATCTTAGGAGGTCTTCGATACGTGGCAGGATCTGGGAGGTGTTCTCGAAATGTGGCCCAATTGATGGGACGTTTGGCCTCCCCCTCCCTCTTTCAATAAATAAGGGGCACCCTTCCCCACTTGATCCTTTTAACTTTTATAAGCTCTAGAGAGAGAAATAGAGGACTGTAGAGAGAGAAAGCACTGCCTTGTTCGCGTCAAAGATCAAACCATTCACCAAAGCTCACCGACGAATCGTCTTTTCAGGTATCCTCATCTTCTTGTAAATATGTACCTTAATAATGAATTTGAATTGGATCCCGTCCTTGGGGCCTTCATTGAGGTAACCCCGAAGTTTTGTCTAGAACGTCGAAGGAAAACCATGGAGGCGTTTCGCTACTCCATGAGGACGAGGACTTCTGGACCAAGGGGCATGTTCCCGGGGAGGTTCCTCTCCAGGCTGAGGATTGTTTGGGTGGAGAGCTCGATGTGAATAACCTTTGCATAGCGGGGGGTCCCGCATTTGCGGATAATAACCACAGGGCCGACCTTTCATCTGTCTCTCAACCTTCTCCCAACCACTTTAGAAATAATTTGTCAATAAACAACCCCGACGCCGTAGGAAAATTTGTTAATAATGATAATAATGTCAACGCTTCGGCTCCGGCAAGCTCGATAGTAGAAGTGCTAGCCCGTCATGTTCATAGAAAAATCGTGGCTAGAAGGATGGTTCGAACCAAGCAAATCGCTCGGAGAGTGCTCCATGATCTCGAGGATGTGTTCGACCCGTCGTCCGCCGGGCCCGTTTAGGCGAGACCTCATAGGAGGCGTAGGCTCATCTTAGATGAGAGTTCATATTCATCTTTGTTAGTTGGTAAGTCTGAAAATTTTCTCTTCGTTGTCCCGGTCATAGCTGGCTCATCCCACTCTTGAACCGAACGAGGTCACCGTAGCTTTCCTTCTGCCGTACACCATATAGGAGTGCATGATGAGAGCGATGAAGAAAGCAAAGAAAACAAAGGATGATAAGGCTTATGAGAGGGAAGATTCGGGGACGATACCGAGTAACTGGCGTATCTTCGAGGATGACTTCGACCAGTACTTGACATGGGTTGGCGGCCATGAGATAGCCTACTTATTAGGCCCAGAGGATGGTTCGATGGTCCTTCCTCTGGATTGTCTCGTCACGTTTCATCAACTCTATGGGACGTTCTGCTTTAGGCTACCCCTCGAACTGTTCGCCCTATCCCTCTTGAGGGCTTACAAACTTGCCCCGGCACAGCTCGTCCCAAACACTTGCGGACACATTACCTTTTTTATGATTTCTTCTAATGTCCACAAAATAAAGCCGACCCTCGGCCTATGGTCTCTCATGACCAACGGTCCCAGGCCACATCCGAGTTTAAATTCCATTTTCTTATTTGAGTCAAAACACTAATGCGTCTTCAAACCTCTAATGTCGTTCAAGAACTCTTACTGAATCTATGACTTCTACTATGTGGGCCCTATGAAAAGCTACTTTTTGGACAAGATTTCGAAATGGAATTATGTCACTCAGCTAAGTCGTCTCAGTTGGCCTTCTTCGAAGGATATGGTTGCCCTGGCCCTCTTTTCATGGGAGTTCAAGTATTGGAAGGCTGATACTAAGATTTATGTGAAAATGCCCCTTTGTTGGATCTCTTAGAAGGAGGTGGGTTCAGTATGAGGATTTTCTGCTGTACCACGAGATCAGCGATGCTATGGATCGGGGTATATTCATTTTTTTCCTTTCGTCGCACTACTCTTGTTTTACCATTATTTTATCTTTTTCATTTGTTTCGTCCTTGTACTTTCAGAGACTGCTCGTGCTAGAGCAGACATGATAGGCATTTAATCTCTGGAGGATTTGAAGGCCAGGATCGTGGCCGAAATAAGCTCATGCTTGTTGAGGCGAGGGATGTAAGTCCATCATCTTATATAAATTGTTGTGTTCACCTTCCATTCTATCCCTTTCATCTACTGATGTGCTTCATTGGTGCAACGCCGAGATGCCGGGGGTGCCAGGCTATGGGATCTTCGTCTACTCCTCTCGTACAGGTCTCCCCCCACCTGAAGCCTAGGAAAAAGGCGGGGATCGAAGAGCTTACAGGGAAAGTGGTTGACATGGCATCTGACGAGAGCCGTAGGAGGGACGTCCTGAAAGCTGTTACAACTGGAATCCCGGTGCTATCACCAACTGATGAGGACTTGATTTATACTCCTCCCTTGGGTATCGCTTCGGCAAGGTCTCGTCTTGACGAGAGGAAGGACTCAATTCTAGCCACCCCTTCACCACACTCGTTGCCTGTCGGGGCTTCGTTAGGATGCCCACTCCCCCGATACCTTTCCCTAAAGCCTAGGATAAAAACAAAGCCGCAACGACTTTTCTCGCTAAGTCTGTGCCCGCCAAGGACCTGTAGTACTTGGAGATGCATCCTGGTGTGAACGAGAACATGAGTCAGCGTATGGCCTTGGAGGTATGTTTTTCCTCTTCGACTTCTATAGTTGATTGTTTTTTAGCGAGATGATTCCCTCCATGTGATGTATGCGGTGATCTTGTCTCTTTAGTAAATTGACCTTGCCCACAAGGTGGAGGAATATCGGGGGGTTGAGAAGGAGAAGGTCCAGGCTGAGAGGGAAAGGGAGAAAGCCGAGAACGCGAAGGAGAGGGATGAGAAGGAAAGGGCGAAGGCCGAGGAGAAAGTGGACGAACTTGCTCGCCGTTGTGAAGCTCAGGAGAAAGATAAGGCCAAGTTGGAGAAAAAGAAGATCAACGTTTAGGCTAATTTGATCTAGGAGAAGAAGGATCATTTGGATGCCCTCAATAGAAACAAGAAGCTTGCAACTGAGTTGGAGGTCGTGAAAGCCGAGACCAAGATGCTTGCTGATGGATTGGTTGCGTCTGAGAGGGGATTCTACGACGTTCTCAAAGCGCCATTAATGGCCATCTTTGACTCTATTGCCGACTATGATTCTTACGGCAAAGCAGGGCGATGAATTTTCAGGCATGGAAGAGTTGTACAAGGACTTCTTATCTTGGAGACCTCGTCAATAGTACGACAAGTTCTCCCATTGAGTTGGACACTCTCTATGCCCCCGATAGTCTAGAGGTGGCAAGGCTTCCCAAGAGCACCGCCGCTGCTGACGAAGGTCGTGTGTAAGGGACCGAGGTCTAGACTCCCCCAGATGATGCTACTTCTGGCAAGGGTTGTGCTGAGAGGGTCGACGCCTAGACTCCCCAGGGTCATGCGAACAGTGTCTCTTCCCCTAAGGGCTTTTTGCTCTGATGAGGGTCGTATGTTTGTTTTTTTTCATTTTTGGGGGGTTCGATACCCCTTGTCTTTTTGTAATTAACTATGGACGAAGCTTTTTGAACAAAGGTTTGGTGCAGTTTCTTCTTCAACTGTTTTACCTCGTCTTGTTATAATTTATTGCGCTAGATTTCCTTTATTAGTGCATGTTGATGGCTATTGGTGGGGTAGGCCATTTGACCCGTATGGCCCCACTTGGGTAAAGCTAGGCAAGGAGTGCCAAGATGGGTGGGCGAGAGATCTCCTTTCGTCCTTTGCAACCAATGAGGCGAAGCTAGCAGTGTGTTTTTTCATCACGCTAAGTAGTGGTTTCGTCCTTCAATACTTTGCAAAATTTTTGGCGGTTTTCTGCAAAAATGCTTGGAAATCGGGGTTCCTCCTGTTTCGCATACGTTATCTTCTTAGAAAGGGCCGCCTTTTCTAGGTTTTTTGCATGTCTTATCTTCTTGGGACACATTACACCACGTGTCGTTCTCCCCTTGATTTCCTAAAATGATCTTGGCCATTTATCTTTTTTTTCTTTTCCTATAAAATGAGTATCCCCGGTCATTTTCTCCTTACACCTTTCATCTTTTCTCTCCATTTCTCCTTTGAGGAAAGAATTTCATGCTTTCCCTTTCTCAGTCTTTTCATGTCTTCTTTTATTCTCCCCCTCTTCTTTAGGACGAGATGGTTTTTAGACTCTAGCATTGGAATGTCGTTTCCAATGAGTAATTTGTGATCGACATACAAGATAAAGAAGGCAACCTTTCTCCCACTGAACTTCTTGTATGTACAAGGTTCTTTTGCAATGCTTATAAAACCAAGTTGTGTTATGGCTTTATCAAAACGCAAATTCCTGCTAAGAGATGCTTGCTTCAACCCATAAACGGATTTCTTTAGCTTGCATACCATCCCAACATTCCTTGGATCAACAAAATCTTTCGGCTGTGACATTTACACATCCTCTTTGAGAAAGCCGTTCAAGAAGGCTATTTTGACATCCATTTGCCAAATCTCATAATCGTAATGAGCGGCAATCGTTAGGAGTTTCGGAATAGATTTAAGCATAGCATCAAGTCGGGAGTTCTCATCATAGTCAATCCTGTGGATTGTCTATTCCCTTTCGCCAGAAGTCTAGCCTCGAACACAAGTATGTTTCCGTCCTTTTTCGTCTCGATCTTAAAGATCAATTTGCACCCGATGGGCCTAGCTCCATACGGCAAATCGACCAAGTCCCATACTCCAACCTGGAATTGATTTCAGATTTCATGGCATCTTGCCATTTCCTGGAATTTAGACTCTGCATGTCTTCCTTATAGGTAGTCGAATCTTCATTTTCTATAGGGAAGATGTCACGATTCTCCGTCATAAAGATAAAACGTATTTATCTGACTGAGTCCTGACCCTTTCAGACCTTCTCTGTTTAGGTGGTGTGACCTCTAGAGTTTCCTCTGGATTTATTTCTAGAGTAGTTTCTTAAACATTCTGAATAGGTGCAACTTCTTCAAATTGACCCACACCCGTATCCAACTCTGTTTGTTGGTCATCTTGAATTTATTCAAGATGTACATTTCTTCCAATTGTCTTTTTGGAAATGATCTCATTTTCCAAAAAGACACCATTTTGAGCAACAAATACCTTGTTCTCAAACTGGTTGTAGAAGTAATAATGCTTTGCTTCTTTTGGTATCCCACAAAGAAACATTTGTCTTATTTTTGTGCAAGCTTATCTCCAAGCAATCTGTTCACATAAGCCTCACACCCCCAAACCTTGAGAAAAGACAACTTGGGAGGATGTCCCGTCCACACCTCATGTGGTGTCTTCTCAACGTCTTTGAACGGAGTCTTGTTTAGTGTGAAAGCAACCGTCTCGAGCGAATATCCCCTGAAAGAAATAGGGAGGTTGCCTAGACCCATCATAGATTGAACCATGTCCAATAATGTTTAATTTATCCTTTCGGACACACATTCCACTGAGGTGTTCCTAGTGGGTTTAGTTGTGATAGTATTCCATAACCCTTTAGATGCTCTTCAAATTTCAAGGTCATGTATTCACCACCTCGATCTGATCGAAGTGCTGAAATCTTCTTGCCTAGTTTATTATGTACTTCACTTTGAAGCACTTTGAATTTTTCAAAGTTTTAATGTTTGTATTTCATTAAGTAGACATCCATATCTACTCAAATCATTCATAAACGGAATTAAGTAGCTAAAGCCACTTCTGGTTGTCCAAGTCATTGGTCCACATATATCTGTGTACATGAGTCTCTAAAGTTCACCTGTGCGCTCACCCTTTCCAGAAAAATTTGACTTTGTCATTTTCCCAAGTAAACATGATTCACAAGTATTAAATGACTCGAGGTCAAATGAAGTCAAAATCCCTTCCTTTAGAATCACTTTGTCATTTTATATGGCCCAATCGATAGTGCCATAGATATGTGGGGTGACAATCATTTGTTCTAGCCTTCTTGTTATTGATAGTGAGTTTTCTTTTGTCTAAATTTAGCAAGTAAAGCCCATTCTGTATACGAGCACCATAATAAAACATATCCTTTGAAATCAAACAAGAACCATTCTTAATGTTCAAAGAAAGGCCTTCCATATCAAAAATGGAAGATGAAATAATGTTTTTGCTAATACTTAGAACAAAATAACAATTGTTCAACTCAAGTATTAAACTAAAAGGCAAAGACAACTCATAGGTTCCTATGATCACGACAGCAACTCTAGCTCCTTTTCTGACTCATAGGTCCACCTTGTCCTTAGCCACCTTCCTAGGCTGCCTTAGTCCCTGTACATTTGCACAAATGTGATCATCATGGTCGGTATCCAATACCCAATTAGATGTTTATGTAGCTAAGTTTATTTCAATAACAAGGATACCTTAAGTTCTTTGGGCTGTCCCATTCATCTGGTCCTCCTTCAGCTTTGGGCGCTCTCTCTTCCAATGCCTTTTCTTTTGTCAATAGAAGCATTCACTTTCTTTAGCTATCAGCTTCTTCTTAGCGGCCTTTTGTTGTCACTTGGGTTTTGACAATCCACCCATACCCTTGAAATGTTTGCCCTTAGAAGTTGTTGGTTTCTTTCCTTTTACGACATAAGTATTTACTTCTTGCTTGAAGATAGGTTCACCTGCGGCTCTAAAACCTTGAGCATTTGATGATGCTTAGGCATAGTCTTGTCAAGACCCTATATATGGTATGTTTGCCTATACTGGCTATACCCCTTGTGCAGGGAGTGTAGGACAACATCTACCTGAATTAGTTGTGGGTAGACACACCCCAAGCATTTATGCAGGGAGTGTAGGACAACGTCTACCTGAATCAGTTGTGGGTAGACACACCCCAAGCGTTCCATTTTTCTCGAAGTTCGCTATCATCCCAGAGACATGGGGGCTAATAGGCTTCCTTTCGACGAGAGTAAGCTCCCCGATCAATTTGTTCACTTTGTACATGTCAATACGCTCTTGCTCCTTAAACATGATTTTGAGTGTCATGTTGATGTTATAAGCATCGTATCCCTCAAATGGATTTTGGATAATTAGAGTTCATGCTTGCTAACATGATACAAGTAACTTCGTCAGAGTGATCTTTTCCTCATTGGTAGGCAGCCCTTTGGGCTGGTGTTCCACCATTTGCTGGAAGAGTGGGAACATGTGTACGGGCCATGGCCCTCCAGCTCCTGGAAGAGGAAGGCAGAAGTTGAATAAGGCGCGCGTAACCCCCACGAAATAAAGTGCTTGCAAGGGGTTAAAGTTGTAATTTTTTGTGATGTGCGAAATTGCACAAATGGGGTGCTTGGAGTCGCCACATTATTTTAGAAAAATAAGGAAACCGTCTTTTGACTCCTTTGATCTTTTGACCAAAGTCTAGATTCACGGGCAACGTTACAAATTGGATGTGGAATGCATCCAATTCGCCCGTTCTTACGAACGACCACTTCTTGCGAATTAGACCTTTTCGTAAACTCGATTTTGGTTCCACAAGTGAATTAATCCTAAATGTTTTCTAAGTTGTTTCATCATTCTTTTCACTTAGGTAATGAGTTTTTAGCATGCAATTTTCATTTGTCCATAATCCATAACCAATAGTAAATATGTGCATAGGAATAAACGAACCGAATGGGCAACTAAATAAATATATAATATAATAAATAAAAATATACACATATAAGTCTTTTAATTTAAAAAAGTAATATTGAATAACTACTTTCCAGAATTAAATG
>ONZA01014401.1:9653-23195 GCA_900322205.1 Kewa caespitosa | reverse complement strand
ATAGTAAACCTCCGACCTTCCATCGAAGCGATGAAGAAGAGGAGGAGAACGGCTAAGGGAGAGGTAGAGAGCGCTAAGAAAGAAGACGTCAAGGAGATCATCTGACACAGACAAGCCAAAAGGCTACAGGCAGCGAGGACACGTCCTAACCCGTCTAGGGCCGAAGGACTATGATAACATCACAAAAAGTTTCAGGGGATTAGAGATAAGCCCAGACCTTATCATGAAGGTCCCTTTTAGCGAAGAGATCATGGCCTATCCCTTGAACCTGAACTCTCAGATCAGAAAGATGAAGAAGTACAGTAGGACTACCTCGCCCCGATAGCTTTTGATGGCCTACGAGGCAGAGAAGATGACGCAAAAGCAGAACGACGCCACTTACTACCGACACTTCGTCGGGACACTGGAAGGTAGGGTAGTTAAGTGGCTAGACAGCCTCCCTCGTCACAGCATTCATAGCTTCAACGAGCTCTGCCGCGTCTTCACAGAAAATTTCACGACATGTGAAAAGACTGAGAAATGCTCAGAAGACCTTTTCAACATTTATCAGGGGAAGAAGGAGCCAAAGAAAGATTATGAAAAATGCTTCAACGATGAATGCCTAGAGATCACGGATCTCGATCAGACAATAGCATGCACGGCTTACGTCAAAGGTATCATTAATGGAAGTGAGATCCTAAAGGACTTTGAACACATGAAGCTGAAGAAGGAGAAGCTCACCCTACCCTTCGTCCGAGCCTATTCGTCCAAGCGATTCACGACTTGGGAAGGTCCGGACGAGACATAGTGAACGGGGGGCATCGATTAGAGAAGAAGTATGATGACAAGCCGAGACCATCAAGGAACGAAAGAAGAAAGGCTGAAATGCTGATAGTCGAGAAGCCTCAGTTCCAGAAGAAATCACCAAGTAGAGGGGGAGGTAGAAGCAGGTTCAAAGGGCGAGGGAAGGCCGAAAGAAAAATGCCGGAGAGCCCCGCGGTGAATCAAATCTTGAATTGCAATCAAGAAGCTGTCTTGGTAAAAATTGACCCCAAACTGCTACTCGAGCCAACCCCGATAAAGGAAGGCACAGGGAAGAGTTACTTCTTTTCCCAGTACCACAAAGAGAATGGGCATAGCACAAGGTACTGCCGAGTATTAGGCCTACATCTTGAGAAACTGGCCCGAGAGGGAAAACTCAATTCCTTCTTGAAAGACAAGGGTACGTCCATGGTCCCGCCAGGCCAGGGGGCAACAGACAAGCCTGTGGCCTCAGGATCCTCTTCGAACTTCTACAAAGTAGCTGTCATCTCGGGTGGCCCAGCAGGAGGTGGTCTTACAAATAAAGCAAGACGAGCTCACCTCAGATCCCTCGATAAAATCATGTTGATTGAAGAAGTTCCCAAGTTCGGGAAATCGATCACTTTCAATGAATTGACATGAGGCCCCTCCAGTTCCCTCATGACGACCCCCTCATCGTCGAGGTGAAAGTTGCCAACACATTGGTAAAAAGAGTCCTAATAGATACGGGAAGCTCAGTAGATGTGATCACAGTCAGTTGCCTCATGGACCTCGGCTACACCTCGAACAAAGTGATACCCAGCACTCACCCGGTGGTAAGCTTTGGCGAGAACAAAGTCCTACCGATGGGAAGTATCCAACTCTCGGAAAGGATAGGACCAAAGAACGAAGCCAGACATGTCGTCTCGGAGTTACTCTTCGTCAATGTCCTGCTCCAATACAACGTCCTCCTCGGGAGACCGACGCTGAATATAAAAATGGAACTCCCAACATGATGCTGCTCACATTGAAATTCCACAGGGACGATGGGGAAGTAGGGAAGATCCTCGGCAATCAAAAAGCCGCGCACACATGCTACGACTAATGCCTGAACTGCAAGAACATTGTTCTAGAGAAAACGCTGCCACCCGCCGAGACCAACGCCTGCCGAGAACAGCTCAAGGAAGAAGAAGAAGGAAATCCCTGAAGAAAGAGTCATTGTGAAGATAGAGGATGTTACCCCCACGAAAGAGGAGAAGGGGAAGGAAGTACGATGCCTCATGGTAGACATCATCCCATCGAAGGTCGCTGACGCAAGGATCGAAGAAAGGGAGAGAGTCACCCTTTTGGGTGGCAAGGTGGAGGTCATCCTGGACCCCTCTCGTCCAGAACGAGTCACATACCTCGGTGACGAGCTGGACAAGACCACCAAGGAGGGACTGACGGAGCTCCTCCGTGAGTACCAAGACGTCTTCGCCTTCGGACCGGACGAAATTCTCGGCATCGACAGATCACTCATGGCACACAACCTTGGAGTTAACCCCAAACTTAAGCCCGTTAAACAAAAGAAGAGACATCTGGGCGAAGAGCGAAGTCGAGCCGCGTCGGCTGAGGTGAAGAAGCTTCTTGAAGCCGGCTTCATAAGGGAATGCCGATACTCTAAGTGGCTTGCCAAAGTTGTGATGGTGAAGAAGGTGACTGGGAGCTGGAGAATGTGCGTAGACTATACCAATTTGAACAAGGCCTACCCGAAGGACCACTTCCCACTCCCGAGGATAGACAAACTTGTGGATTCTACCATGGGACATGAACTCTTGAGTTTCATGGACGCCTTCTCTGGATACCATCAAGTCTTCATGAAGAAGAAGGACCAGGGCTCAACGGCCTTCATAACCGACGACAGAGCTTTTGCTATACCATGATGCCCTTCGGCCTGAAGAATGCCGACGCGACTTTCTAGAGGCTCGTCCAAAAGCTCTTCAGAGGGAAAATTGGTAGAAATCTTGTAGCCTATGTGGACGACCTCATCACCAAGAGCGTGAAGTCTTCCAATCACGTAGAAGACCTGAGAAAGACGATCGAAACTCTAAGGAGAAACAAGATAAAGCTCAACCCAAAGAAATGTGTTTTCGGGGTGAGGGGAGGAAAATTCTTGGGTTTCATGGTAAGTGAAAGAGGCATCGACGCGAACCCGAAGAAGGTGAAGGCCGTGATCGACATGGAGCCACCCAAGTGCATCAAAGATGTCCAAAAGATGATCGGGTGCATAGCGGCCCTCAACCGATTGGTCTCCAAGTTCGCCGACAAATGCGCGCACTTCTCCTTGGCACTTAAGAAGGGGACGAGTTCGAATGGAGCGGTGAAGCACAAGAAGCCTTTGGGAAGCTGAAGCTGTACCTGGGCTCCGTGCCCAAAAAAACTTCGCCCAAGCCTGAGGAGAGACTCTTCCTCTACCTCGCCGTCTCCCAAAAGGCTGTCGCCTCAGTCTTCGTCAGAGAGGACGAGAGGAGGTAAGAACCCGTTTACTTCACCAGTCATGCCTTGTGCAGTGCCGAGTTCCGATACTCCATTCTCAAAAAGTTCACCCTTAGAGTCCTCATCAGTTCTCGGAATATAAGACCCTACTTCCAAAGCCATCCCATAACTGTCCTAACAAATCAACCCTTAAAAAAGATACTGGGCAAACTATACTCGTCCAGAAGAGCATAGGTGTGGGCTCACGAGCTTGCTGATTATGATATTTCATACGAGCCCAGAAGGGCGATAAAAAGCCAAGCCCTCGCAGACTTCTTAGCCGAACTGATGCCTTCGGAGAAGACGTCGAGTTACTTGACTGAGTCCTGGTGGATGAGTGTGGACGGCTCGTCTTGCAAGAGCGGAAGTGGGGCAGGCATCATCATCACCTCAGCGGAAGGAGATATCTTCGAATACGTAATGAGATTTGGGTTCCAAGAGTCCAACAACAAGGCTGAGTATGAAGCCCTCATCGCCGGGATGGAGATGGCCCAATCCGCCGGAGCGAAAAAACTCAAGTAAGGATGGACTCCCAGCTCGTCGTCTCGCAAATCTCCGGAGACTACGAGGCCAAAGGAGAAGGTATGAAGGCATACCTTTGAAAAGTCCGGGAATTGATCAAGCGCTTAAAAAAGTGATAGTAGAACACATCCCGAGGTCAGAGAACCACCACGCCAACGCGCCGGCCCGGGTAGCCAGCTCGTCAGCCGAAAAGGTCTCTCGGAACATCTTTTGGGAAGAGAAGGAGAAGAGGAGTATTGAACGAGAGGCTGAAGTCTTCCTACTCGACCGCGAAGACGAGTGGATGGAGCCATTGATGGCATGATTGGGAGAAGAAAAGCTCCCTAGTGACTAGAAGGAAGCAAAGAAAGTTCAGACGAGAGCTAAATGGTTCGAACTCCAAGACGGTACACTGTACAAGAAAGGACTAAGCCACCCGCTGCTGAAATGTGTCTCAAAGACACAAGGGAGAGAGATCATCTGAGAAGCCAACGCTGGCATCTGCAAAGATCATCAGGGAGGACGAACCATAGCCCACAAGATCCTAAGGCTAGGTTTCTACTAGCCCACCCTGAAGAGTGATGCAGCCAAATGATCAGAAGCTGTGAGAAGTGCCAAGTCTTTGCTCCGGTCCTGAAGCTCCCCTCCATCGAGTTGACACCAATCCTCTCTCCGATGCCCTTTCACCTATGGGGCATGGACAGAGTGGGTCCCTTCCTACAAGCGTCGGGACAGCTGAAGCACGCCATAGTCGCCGTCGATACTTCACCAAGTGGATCAAAGCAAGGGCCATTGAGAACATAACAGTTGCCGATGTGAAGAAGTTCATTCTGGAGAACATCCTCACGCATTTCGGCATCCCCCCGAAGCATCATCTTCGACAACGGCCGACAGTTTGACATGCCGATGCTCGTCGACTGATTGCAAAGTATGGGGTGAAGGCAAACTTCACAGCTGTGGCAAGGCCCCAGACGAATGGTCAGGTGAAATCAAGCAACAAAATCTTGGTGAACTGCATTAAGAAGAAACTTGACAAATCCCAGGGGCTATGGACCGACATGTTAACGGAGGTTCTACGGGTGTCAAGAAAAACTGAGAAAGCCATCACGGGAGAAACGCCGTTCAATCTCGTCTATGGATCTGAGGCAGTACTCCCACTGGAGCTAGCCAGCAAGAGTTCAAGGGTCGAACACTTCGACCTCAAGACGAAAGATGAAAGGCAAAAATATGACCTCAACCTCCTCCCAGAGGTACGAGGAGATTCACTGTTAAGGGCCGAAATCTACAAGCAAAATATGACAAGAGCCTTCAACCAAAGGGTGAAACTGAGGAAGCTGAACGTGGGGGACCTTGTCTTGAGAACCATGGAATCCGTGGTAAGGCATGATGAAGAGGGGAAAATGGGCCTCAACTGGGAAGGAGCCTATAGGGTGACAAAAGTCATAAATTCAAAGACTTACCGATTAGAAACCCCGAAGGGAAGGAAGTTAGGCAGCCCTTGGAACATCAATAATCTCTGAAAGTTTTTCGTCTAGGACGCGGTCTCATCATGGAGCCTCGTCAGGGTAGGCACCCTTCAATAGCCTCTTGTGATTCCTAGACTTCTCTAGATGACGGGGTAGACTCCCCCAAGTGGCCTCTTATCCATTTTTCAAGTCCTTCGACCAAGAGGGGTAGGCTCCCCCAAACAGCCTTTTATCATGTTGTGAGGCCTCCGGCCATCAGGGGTCGTCTCCTTCAAGAAGCCAGGAATGGATTCTTTTTCGGCTCTTATGCCTTTAGTCTATGCATTGCCTTGCGCAATTTTTTCTTTAAACTTCGATAGACAAAGCCCCATCATGGGGGCAAAATAAACTTAAGTCTACATCACGGTTAGACGAAGCCCTATCACGGGGGCAAAATAAATTTCATGTCTACGTCACGACTAGACGACGCCCCATCACGGGGGCAAGATGAAACTAAGTCTACATCACGGATAGACGAAGCCCTACCAGAGAGGCAAAATAATTGTCAAGTATACATCACGGTTAGACGATGCCCCATCACGGGGATAAATTGAACCTAAGTCTAACATCACGGTTAGACGAAGCTCCATCACGGGGGCAAAATAAATTTTTCAACGTCACGGTTAGACGATGCCCCACCCCGGGGGCAAATGAACTTAGTTTACAACAGGGTTAGACGAGACCCCACCATGGGGGAAAAAAACAGAATCCCGTTCGAGTCCACAATGTGCATAGATGGACGAAAGGCAAAATCAAAAGACAGTAAAGAAGAGGAGATGAGACCCCATCCTAGGGGGTAGATAATCATCAAACTCTCATATTTCATCAAAGTTCTTTACAAAGATTTTGACATACAAGAGCAAAGTGCAAAGGAAAAATCCTAAATGCTAAGTGCTGAAGCCAATACGCCAAATTCTTCCGTAGAGGGAAGAGCCCCCCATGTCAGCAGAAGGCACGTAGACGAGGAGGCAGGAGAGAGCCCAAGAGGTAGCCAGGAGAACCAAGGGTGGTGTAGCAGATGCCAGGGACGAAGCGTAATACGCCAAGTTCTTCCCACAACGGAAGAACGCACCCCGAGCACCCCGAGCACCATCTCTACCACCGTGACCCACACCTCTCCCTAGCTAGAAGCTTCACTGAAACTCCTTCCTGCGTGGATAAGGTACAACATCCATGGGCAGCTGCGGCACCCGGCCTCCAGAAGAGAGTGTCGAGAGGCAATGAAGCCCGGTCAAGCTCATCTTCCGGCCCATGAATGGAAAGGGGATGAAAATCCATCACAAACCCATTCAGGAGTTTGAAGGCCGAAGAATAGCTACCCGGCGGAAAGCCCCTCTCGGACACCTGAAGGGATGGCAAAAGCGTTAAAGAGGATCAATGTACGACCACCGTTATCTCCTGGCAGCCCCTCATAAGTCAAGGATGTTAATCATCGGAGAGTAATGAGATAAGCAAATTGACCCAATGGAGGCCACGATTATCAAAAAGCGTTAAACATGGGTCGAACATGGGGACAAGACCACCAAGGGCGTCATAGCCATAGACGAAGCCCATCTCACCTTGGAAGAGAGGGGAGAACGAAACGAAGAAGGAAGAGAACTGAGAAAGGAAATGCATGTTTTCCACTCAGAAAGGAAAGTGAGGGAAGAAAGGGAAAGGTGCAAGAAGAAAATGACCCAAATGCATCCCTTTCATAGGCAAAGCCGAGTGGGGTCAACAGCCCATATCATTTGAGAAAAATAGGGGATACGTGACACATGGCGTAACGTCCCCTAAGAAGACAATGAAGGCAATCCGAATTGTTTTCCAAGGAGATAACACCTCGATTCGTGAGCCTCATCAAAAAGCACCAGAAAATTTCTAAGTGTTGAACACTAGGATCCCACCCTCAGCACTGTTATGAGCGCATAACACAAGATGAAGGCCCACCCCCTCGTCTGCTTTCCTTCGTCGCCAACACCCAGCCTTGCTCTAGTGTGGGCAAGTGGATGAAAGACGACTACAGTGGACAAAAGACAACTGCCTCTCGTCCACTGTTTTGATAAAATTCTCCGCCTTTTGTCACATCAAAAAGAGATCACTCGACCAAGGTCGGGACAAACAAAAAAAATGAAGCATTACACATGAAGATGGATGATCTCTATTGCAAAAATAAACTTGTTCAAGATTCATTACAAAACAAAAGTAAAAAACTACAACTCTCGTCAAGATAAAGGGGAGAGAGGGGAAGAAGCATTGGCTGCATCATCATCAACAGCATCGTGACCCTGGCGCAGAGAGACACCCTTGGAAGCACCCTCCAGGGGAGACAGGTCCTCACCGGCATCTTGATCCTCGTCCTTCTCACAGAAAGAACTCTCAGCGTGAGGACCAAGATAATCCCCGATGGCATCCAGGAAGTCGGTGTTGAAGTCGGAAAGGCCAGCAATCGAAGCCTTACGGTAGTGGTCCCGAGGGTCCCACCCTAACTCCTCAGCAAAGAGGCCTCCTCGGTCGTCAACGTATCCTCCCCCGTTTGAGATAAGAGCATCACAACTCGCCTCACCAGCAAAGCCGAGTAGCCCTCGTCGGAGTTGAAGATGGCCATGAAGGGCTCCCTAAGGCTCTCCATGAACGTCCTCTCGGAAGAACTAGCTTATCCTCCAAGAACTTAGCAACGGCTTTTGCCACCTCTTTCTCCTCCTCGACCTCAACAGCAGCAAGCTTCGTGTCAGCCTCGACCTTCTCCTTCTCAAGAGAGCTGCAACGCTGGGACAACAGGTCCCTCTCCTTCTCGGCCTTCCTTTTTGCCTTCTTATCCCTCGCCTTAGCCAATGCGGCTTCGACTCTCTCCCTCTCGGCATCCTGGGACGACACCTCCCGCCAAGTCATCTTGGCGCAATAATGAGAGAGGAGCACCGCTTACACAGAGAGAAAGCAAGTTAGCCCAAAACCCAAAGAGAGATCCAGAAGCAACCAAGAAGAGACGTACCTCTACAGCTAGACGATGGGCCATATACTCGGTAGCGCCCAGACAGTCCTCCAAGAACCTCTCGTCGTCCTCGATTACGGCCCTCTCCAGGAATGAGGCGGCCACCTTCTTCTTCTCTTATGGAGTACACGGGAGGTACCGGGGGACGAGGCCCCTCGACGAGAGGCTACCCCTTGGTCGGGCCCCTATAGGATACGAAGGGGGAGGTGAAGGAGCAATGAGAGGCTTCTTCCCCTTATCCTTGATGGACCCGGATGGAGGGTTCGGCGCAGGGATCCCTGTGATAACTGCCGACGAAACATCTTTCTCGAGACTCCAATCCGGAAGGACCTCCGCCACATTCTTCAATTCCTTCCCAATGCCTGATTTCTTCAAAGGCTTAGGCACCAAAGAACTCGTCGTCACAGGAGAAGATGAGAAGGCCACCAATTCCCTCTTTATGCTTCGTTTCGGTACCCTTCTTCTTGGCTTCAACCCTCTACGAAGACGTAAGACAAGAGGTAAGAAACGAATAAAATCAATAAAATGTAAAATGCAAGACTCACCTCCTTCGCCTCGGCAAGGACGAGCTAGTTCTCGGCCACTATCCTGGCGTGGAGGTCTTCCTGTGACGAGACCCCCGTCTTGTCCGGATCCACTGTGTTGGACATCAACGAGTCACATTCCACCTTGTTTACAGTAAATAGGAAGGGTTAGCAAACAACGACGAAAGAACAGGTCATATCAAAAATGAAACAAAGGGAAAATACCCCAGTCCATGGCATCCATGGTCCCATGGTACACTAGAAACTCCACCTCCTCAAGCCACTTCCTCTCAGGTACCCACCGAAGGGGCAGTTTCACCCAGATCTTCGTATCCATCTTTCGAAGCTTCACCTTGTAGTCAAAGAGCTTCAGGCGGCCCTACCTTCCGCCGAAAGAGACCGGTCCTGGAGAGGAACTCCACCGAGGGATACCACCCAAGAAACCGTCCCTGTGCGCCCCAACGTAATAGTACTTGGAGACCTAATCCTAGTTCTTGGACGTCATCATGGGGCCGAAGATGTACTCGTTTCTCGGCTCAAAATAAAAAAGGGATTTCACCCTTTGGTGCGGCCTGGGGCCGTTGGCCACGAGAGACCGAAGGCCAAGAGTAGGTGTTATTTATCACAAAAAATAATGAAAGAAGTGATATGTCCCCATGTATTGGGGATAAGCTATAGCAGAGCGACACCTAGGACCCTTAGTAGAGAGAGGGCAAAGGGGCCAAGGGGTAGTGGAAAATTGAATTTACCCAAAAGTTTGTGGAAGGTAAGCATGCCTTTAGGAGCGTCAACCATCGACCCCCCTTTCGGCTCCAACAAGAAGTACCTATCAGGGCCCCGACCCACGACCAATAAAAGTCACACTCCTCGTCGGATATCGTCTAGTTGTTGGGTATGGTGCTCGGATCCGTATTTGAGGCCGCCTTCTCCTCTTCCGTTCGCTTCGGATTCCTCCTCCTTAAAGCCCCCACCATATCCACTGAGATAATGTGGGGGAAGGGGAAGCTACAGTGACCGCGTCGGGGTCCGAAGCCCGACGAGCCAACTGGGACCAGGGCAAAGTAAAGGAGAGTTAAAAATCACTTACCAACAGACGAAACAGGCTCTGAACTCTCGTCCAGAACAAGCTTCCTTCTTCCCAATTGCTTCGACTTGGTGGTCTTGGCGGATAGCGAATGCGTAACGTCCTCAACTCCGTGGGGTGCCCTGCGAGCTGTCTACTTCGTTCGGGCCATTCTTCTAGCCGCAGTCTTACTACTAACATGTCGAGCCTACACCCGCACCGCCAAGCTCGCCGGAGCTGAAAAAAAATCGTTATTACCGTTATTGGCATCTTTTGGTATCGCGTTGTTGTTGCTCTCTGACGACTTATTACTAACGTCCTCAGGGCGAGGAGACCGAGGGCCCAACGAGGGGTCGACCTTCTCTTCATGACCGACGGATGAGGGTCCCTCTATTTCGCGGACGTTATTCACGTTGATCTCCCAGCCAAGGTGTTCCTGGGCCCAAAGGGGAGCTTCCCCAGGGTTGGATCCCCCGGGACGAAAGCCTTTGGCCCCGACGGAGAGCTAAAGCGACTCCGCCGCCCCTCTCAGGCTCTCTAAGCGGGACTCCAGGGTCATCTTGACAAAGGCCCCCAGGATCCCATTCAAAGTAGTTAAGATACATATTTACAAAGAGAAAATGAAGGAAATAGTGGTGAGGGGCCTTGTATTCATAGTGGAAAAATTGATCGGGGGCAAGAAGTCGCACCTTTTGGGCAAAACGTCACATCTGTTAAAGAATGTGCCCAGACAAGACCCAGAACCTGGCACGTGTTGGCCGTACTCCAAGCACCGCCTCTAAAGCAACGTTTCCAAAGCAGCGGAAGATGAAAGGGTACACTCTTCAGAAGAGCAGAGACCTTTCGTCCACTCAATTGATTCGTATCAGGCAAGCCCCCTACGTCGAAGCTTGGAGCCACGCGTAATACGAGGGGCAAATGTTTGGTTGGTTTCGGCTTGGGCTCCTTTCCAAGCCCATGGGATCGTCCCTTACCCCTTCATCACTCTTCTGGTTTCTGATTGGGCCCTCCTTTTCGCCCGAGCCTCCCCTCGAGGTTGTACCTCTCGGTGGACCCATAGATCGTTAAGGGCACCTTGACTCCCCCCTCTACCCTAGGGGTTACGGCAATTGACCCTCGTCCCCCCCTCCAGGGGCAGGACGAGGGGTTTTCCTAGTAGCGGGCTGAAGAGACCATCGCTCCTCTATTGACGAGGGACCTGCTAGAAAGAGGGACGAAGGGGTGCACCGCCGAGGGGCACCCCAGGCACCAACGAAGAACCATCTTGGATAGGGCGTTACCAACAGAAGGTTACAGAAGATACAAAGAACGGCACGTCTCGAGCACATGCCCGGATTCAGATGGTGGCCCCCAAGGCCCATTTCCTTGCTAGGCCTAAAAGAAGCGCGTCCACATGGCGCTTTTCCAGTGGACAAGCCACAACCCTAGCATTCTTTGTGAAATGCCTATAAATAGGAGGCAAACACATCATTCAAGGTAAGGAAAAAATAGTTGATAAACTGGTTCTCGTTGAGATTACACACTCACTTTCTCTCTCTAGAGTAATCAAGTCTTTCCCATTTCTCAAGGAAGATTTGAGTACCGTAAAAAGCATTCAATTTGCCCTTGGGAAAATCGCTTTTTCTTGAACTCTCCTTGCTGACTTGATCGTTGGAGGACGTCCCTCGGACCACGCTAGGGGCATTTCACGTGTGTTCCTTGCGCAGGTACCCCTCTTCCGGCGAAGCGAGTCATCCTTATCCTCATCTCAGGCAGCCGAGGCTTTCAACCCTTTGAGTGTTCGAGGGTCCGCTCCTTGTACCCAAAATCACCCGAAACACATGTCATCGTCAAAAATAAATCAGGCTTCCCATACTTTTGTACAAGGGTCATGGCATTCAAAAACCTTCTTTGTATATATCTTGGGCCACCTATATAAGAAGGTGGAAATATAATAGGACGACCAACATTAGAAGCATTTGTCTCTCCTACGTGCAAGCTATCCAATATACCCTGTAAAGATTGGCCCGGATTGTGTCCTAATTTTTTCCTCACGAAGTCTAGTCATGTATTTTTTATCTTGACATATACATCAACAATATACTACTGAAACAATCGTCCAGTTCTCAAGATGAAGCTATCAAATCGAATTTGAAGCCGATATGCATAGTATTCACGTCAAGGCACTTGTTTAGTGCTTTAGGAAGATGTGCCATCAGCAACTGCACAAAATGTAAACACTTATAACTATGTTTGTGGCTCCTTATCAAAAAAGGGAAAAGCAACATACATCACCTCTAGCTTCCTCAGCTAAGATATTATCTTGGGAGTATATAGTTGTTGCAGATAGAGGAAATGATGGATCATCTGGTTGTGGAACGTCATCATTGCCGCTCTTCATTATACCTTGATGCCACCCACAATCCCCTCGAGGGTACAAAAGTGGATATTGCAAAGGATCATAACAACCATAGTAGTGCATGATTCTATGGGACTCGTTAGATTTCCCATACACTACTATGTGAGGGCTATTATGTTGTAGTGAAGAAGAGCTCTCTAAAAAAATTGCAGCAACTTCATTAGCAATTGGAGCATTATGTATACGCTGATCAAGAATACATTTAGGATTGATGACAATCTGCAGCTTTTCTTCTATGTCAAGTTCTCTAAGCGAGCAAAGAAAATCTAGCATAAGTATTTTGTTCCATAAGATTCATAAGTATGGAGACAACATATGTTCTCAATTCTGGGAACATAAATGCACGATGTTCAGTTTCATGTTGAGTATCTTAGAAGTTAGAAGTAAAGCTACAAATACTTACGTTTGTCATTTCAATGCAATAAACCAGGTACAAAGTGGTACATTTGTTTATGTAACTTAAAGGCATAAATTTCTTTTTGAGTTCTTGCATCGAAAGTACCTCCAAGTGAGCTAAATGCAGATATGTTGTTATAAAGCCATGAATATTTTCTAAAATGTTCAACATCGTCATCTTTCAAAGTTAAAAGTCTAATAAGTTCAGGAAGAGTATCATTTTGAGCTATCTTAACGTCTCCATTAGAACAACAAAAGCGAGGAGTTTCATATGCAAATTTCTTTGCATTACAGTTCAAACAGAAGATTTGCATCTGCAACCTTGATGCTTCTACTGGAACAGGTTTTTCACCCATAACATCTGGAAGTTCTACATTATAGCACATGAAAAACCTTTCATATTTGTTATTAGTTTCACAAATAAGGTGAAAATTTACACAACAAATCATTCTACATAATTTTACTTTTAGATTTCTTTTCTAGAATTCTAAGGAGTAATGCGCATAGGAGCTTGTCTTGTACGCCTGCTACTATAGCGTGTGCTTTGTTTATTCTGTGCGACATTGTCTTCCAAGAGATCCTCCATAGACCCCTCTCCACAGTCCATGACCATAGTATCATCAATAAGTGACTGGTCAATTTGAGACTATCCTTCACATCCACCGATATTCAATTGAAGTATTATTGCAAAACAAAGCAACGGTTTCTAGCAGAAGGGGCAATATTCCCAATAGGTTCTATTGCAGAGATATTGAAATGTCTCCCTAGAACTGTGTCGTGAATTCAGTTTCCATTTCTTCATTCTCGTTATCTCATATCAACTTTTTTGGTTTCCCAGTTCGTGATTTTATGTAGGGAAGCTATCGGACTTTGCAAAAAAAAAAAAAAAAAAAAAAAAAAAAAAAAAAGAG
>ONZA01014397.1:0-11340 GCA_900322205.1 Kewa caespitosa | reverse complement strand
AGGTTACCTTGGAATCTCTCAATTCTCACGCGGCCAAAGCTCTTCAACTCTATGTGTTTCAAGGGTCCACTCCATCACCCAAAAATACCCGCCGTTGGTGGGGAATGGCTAGCCAAAGTGGCATGACATTGTGAAATAGTAACTCATTCAAACACCCTCTCCAATTCAACATATGTCTCACCATAACTCGGCGTCTGCCAGTTTGTAAAGAAGGAGCCCGCCTCCACCAGGCCTGTCACCTGAGAAGAGCTTGCTTCCCTTCAAGCGAACATTCAAGGGGATAAGCAAAAAATGTGCATCACCCTACAAGAGACTTTCCTCATCAATAAGGGGAAAGAGCAACAAGAGGACACTAAGAAGCGCACCTTGGCGGGGATCCCTAATCCCGAAGGACGAGAGACATCACGGTCAACTCAAATACTGAAAACTCCCCCCTTCTAATTCAATCAATCAAGGTCTTCTGATTCTCGTTTCAAGGGAAGGGGCTCGGGGAAGAAAGGGAGTCAGAGCAACGATCTGCAGGGAGCTCAAGAAAAGCCTTGTTCGACCTTCGAAATGAACTCGAGAGGATCCGACGAGAAAAGGCCAAAAAAGAAAACAGTGAGGTAGTTAACGACCTTAGGAACTTCCTAAGGTTCAGAGAGGCAGAAAAGGAGAAGGAGAAGAGGAAGCAAGAGAAGTACAACAGATCCTTCAGTGGATACCGAGAGCCCTCACGGAATTACTACGACCTCGGAGAGACTTCAGACCTAAACATGCGGGTTCCATTTGGTGAGGAGATCATGAATTACCTAATCAGCCTCAACACGAGGATTGGGAAGATCAAGAAATACAACGACACTACCTCTCACAAAGAACACTTGGTGGCCTACGATGCCGCAATGATGACCCAGATACGTAGTTACACAACCATGTGTCGTCACTTCGTAGGAACCCTGGAAGGTCGAGCTTTGAAGTGGATGAACCACTTACCTCGTAACAGTGGGCACAGTTACGAAGAGTTGTGAGAAATCTTCATGGAAAATTTTATGACCTGTGAAAAAATATAGAAGTACTCCGAAGACCTTTTCAATATTACTCAGGGTAGAAATGAGTTCATGAAGGACTATGACAAGAGATTCAAAGACAACTGCCTGGAGATAACCAAGCTCGAACCCCGTCATAGCCTGTATGACCTACATTAAAGAGATTGTAAAGGGTAGCGAAATCCTGCAAGAGTTCGAGCATATGAAACTTCAAGCGCAAAAATTGACCCTGTCATACGTCCGAGCTTATTCATCTGAAGTCTTTACCGCCTCGTAGAGGTCGGGTAGAGACATGGTAACAGACAACTACCGGGTTGACAAATTTCAGAGAAGGATAAGGAGCTCGGCATGGAAAGCACCCAAACGTAAGGCTACGACATTGAATGTCGAGAAGCTGAAGTTCAAGAAGGGTTGTGCAAGCCACATAATAGGGGGACGAGCTGGAGGGAAGAAGCAGTTTGACAGGAAAACTCCTGAGAGTTCGGCAGTTAACAAAATACTAAACTGTAACCAAGAGAAGGTCTTAGCAAAAATAGACCCCAAACTATTGCCGACCCAACCCCCATAAAGGAAAGTAACCACAAAAGTTACTTCTTCTGCCATTATAATAAGGATAATGGACACAGCACGATATACTGCCGTGAGCTCGGTAGTCATTTGGAAAATCTCTCCAAAGAAGGGAAAGTAAACTCTTTCGTGAAGGATGCGGCCATCACTACCGTGCAGCCAGACCAGGGGCAGAGGAGAGCTCCACCTCGACTTCTGACCCATATGAAGTTGCAGCCATCTCAGGAGATCCAGCTATAGGAGGGTTGACCAACAAGGCAAGGAGAGCTCATCTAAAGTCCCTCGACCAAATCATGTTGGTCGAGTAAGTACTAAAATTTGGGAAACCAATTTACTTTGACAAGTCAGACGCTCACCAACTTCAATACCCCATGACAACCCCCTAACCGTAGAAGTAAAGAGAGAGAGTACATTGGTTAAGAGAGTACTCGTAGATACAGGAAGCTCGGTGGATGTCATCATATATGGATCTATTAAGACCTCGGCTATGCTGCAGAAAAAGTCATTCCTATTAGCCATCGTGTGGTAGGCTTTAGAGGAAATCAGGTCCTCCCTGTAGGAAGCATATAGCTACCCATGAGAGTAGGGGCGAAGAACGAGGCAAGACGCATCGTTTCTGAGTTCCTCGTGGTGGACGTACCCCTTGCATACAATGCCTTGCTCTACAGGCCTTCTCCTAACAAAGTCAATCCACACATTAGCATGGTGCTGCTGACAATGAAATTCCACCGTATGATGAGGAGGTTAGTAAAGTATGTGGAGATCAGAAGATGGATCAATCATGCCATGTTCAATGCCTTGAAAAATCACTCTCGATCCAAAAGAGGCTCCCGCAACCAGCCGAAAACCATAATCCAGGAAGAGGAGAAAGGACGATGCCGACGGACCCAAGCGGGTAGTCACAAAATAGGAGGAAGAGATTAAGCCGAGGAAGGATAAAGGGAAGGACTTCTAGTGCTTGATGTGGACGCCCCCCCTCCAAACTACTGGATGCCATAATTGAGGAAAGGGAAAGGGCCAAGCCCTCGGGGAGAAAACTGGTGGTCACCTGATGATCTAGACGACCCCACTATGGCAAGCCTTTCCTCATTACTTCGAGAACATCAAGATGTGTTTTTCTTTGGGCCTAATGACATGCCCCAAATCAGTAGGGAACTCATGGAGCATAACATCGGGATCAACCCCAAGCTAATGCCCATGAAACAGAAGAAGAGGCATCTAGGGGAAGAATGAAGGTGAGCCACTGCCGAGGAAGTAAAAAGCTTCTGGAAGTGTGGTTTCATCGTCGAATACAAGTACCCAAAGTGGCTCACAAACTTAGCCATGGTGAAGAAAGCAAGTGGGGCATGGAGGATGTGTGTAGACTACACCGACCTCAACAAAGCCTGTCCGAAGGACCATTTTCCCCTTCCTCGGATAGACAGATTAGTGGATTCCACAATTGGCCATGAACTGCTAAGATTCATGGATGCCTTCTCCGTATGTCATCAGATCTTCATGAAGAAGAAAGATCAAATATCTACAGCCTTCATCACCGACAATGGAGTCTTTTGTTATGGATTGATGCCGTTCGGTTTAAAATACGGCGTAGCCATCTTTCAACAGCTAGTCCAGAAGGTCTTTAAGAACCAAATTGGCAAAAATATGGAGGCCTAAGTCGACGATCTTATCACGAAGAGCGTCCATTCATCCAATCACGTGGACAACCTAAGGGAATCTTTTGAAACCCTTAGAGCCAACCAAATGAAGCTGAACCCCAAAAATGTGTGTTCGGGGAACGAGGAGGAAAGTTTCTTGGCTTCATGGTTAGTGAAAGGGGAATCTATGCTAACCCTGAGATAGTGCAACTAGTTTACTACATGCAGCCCCCGGGTGTATTCGGGACGTACATAAACTCACAGGATGCATAGCCGCACTGAATCGCTTTATGTCCAAGTCGGCCAACAAGTGTGCTCCGTTCTTCAAGGCTTAGAGAAAAGGAAATTCAAATAGGGAGAAGAACCGCAAGAAGCATTAAAAAAAATTAGTCTTACCTCGGACACCTACCAAGGATATACATTCATTAGTTAGGAGAGCGTCTATACCTCTACCTAGCAGTATCCGAAACAGCGGTTGCTTCGGTGTTAGTAAGAGATATTGAAAAAGTGCAAGAGCCCATGTACTTCATTTGTCACGTGCCAAGTGCGGCCAAATTCAGATATACAATCCCAGAGAAATTTGCACTCGGAGTGCTCATCAGTTCAAGTAAGTTGAGGCCACACTTCCAAGAACATCGAATTGTAGTCCTCACCAATCAACCCCTAAAGAAGATACTAGGACGACATCAATCGGCTGGCAGGGCCCAAATTTGGGAACATGAGCTAACAGAATACGATATCGTCTATGAACCTTGTTGAGCAATCAAGAGTCAAGCCCTGGCTGATTGTTTTGCCGAGATGACACCCTCGGACCATGTCCCGAGGATCTGGACCGACACATGGTCCATGAGTGTAGACGGATCATCCTGTAAGGCCGAAAGTGGAGCATGAGCTGTGATCACCTCCCCAGAAGGGGACATGTTTGAATACGTGATGAGATTCAAATTCCAGGCTTCCAACAACGAAGTGGAGTATGAAGCCCTCGTGGCAGGAGTTACTTTAGCATGAGCCGCCGGAGCTTGAAAAGTACGGCCCAAGATGGACTCCCAATTAGTCGTTTCCCAAATCTCAGACAGTTACAAAGCACACGGAGACAGGATGAAAGCCTACTTGGAGAAAGTCAAAGTTGCAATAGATATCTTCGAAGAAGTCATTGTGGAGCATGTTCCATGATCGGAAAATAGCCACGCCCATGCACTCGCTCGGCTGGCCAGCTCATCCATAGAAGGAATGCACATGAACATTTTTCGGGAAGAATTCGAATGCGTTTGGATAACATCCTTTTTCGATTGGGTATGGCTATCAAAGACGAGGTAGTTGTCAACGTCCTAGACAAATCTAACAGCTGGATGGACCCCATCATCTTTAGTCTCCAGAATAATATCGTTCTTCAGGACCCCAAAGAAGTCTGAAAGATGAAGGATAAGGAGAAATGGTTCGAGTTCCAAGATGGGATCTTGTACAAGAAAAGCTTCACCCATCCACTACAAAAATGTGTGTTGAGGGGCCATGGGCAAGAAATCCTCAGGGAAGCACACCACGGAATCTGCGATTCACATCATGGGGCGAGGACGATCCCCCCAAAATTAATTAGATTGGGATTCTACTGGCCCACCATCAAAAAAAATGCAGCAGAAATGGTCAAGAAGTTTGACAAATGCCAGTACTTTGCACCTATAACTCGGCTCCCCTCAGCCGAACTCACTCCCTTCCTTGCTCCCATGCCTTTCCACCAATGGGGCATGGACATATTGGGACCATTACCTCAGGCAGCGGGACAATTGAAGTTTACCATCGTAGCCGTAGATTACTTCACGAAGTGGGTGGAAGCTCGGACCTTCAAGAACACCACAATTTTAGACGTGAGAAAGTTCATCTTGGAGAATATTCTCACATGGTTTGGAGCACCCCAAAAGAAAATCTTAGACAATGGGCGTCAATTAGATACACCGAGGCTAACTGATTGACTACAAGAGAATGCAGTAAAGCTAGCTTTACATCAGTAGCTCAACCTCAAACTAACAGCCTGGTGGACTCCAGCAACAAAACCCTAGTGGTAGGGATCAAAAAGAAATTAGATGGAGCTGAAGGACTGTGGGATGAGAAATTGATCCAAATGCTCTGGGCCACGAGAACTACAGAGAAAGCCGTCATGAGGGAAACCCCTTTCAAACTGGTGGACGGGTCAGAAGCAGTCATCCCAATTGAGATCCTAAGAGGGAGCCTGAGAGTAGAGAATTTCAACGCCGAGAGGAATTTTAAAAAGCTCAAGTTCCAGCTCAACCTATTGCCAAAATCCAAGGAGATGCCCTTCTACGGGCCGAAACCTACAAACAAAGGATGACCCGAGCATTCAAGCGCCAAGTCAAGATAAGAAGACTCCATGTAGGAGACCTCGTCCTACGGAAGATAGAGTCTGTGGAAAGTCAAAACAAAGATGAAAGTTGACGCCAAACTGGAAAGGTCCATACAGAATTGACGCTGAACTGGAAAGGTCCATACAGAATTGCAGAAGTGATAGGACCAAAGACATATCGCATGGAAACACTAGAGGTACGTAAGGTCCCGAGGTCATGGAACATCAACGATCTACTTCATTTCTATGTGTAATAAACTCGTCTTGGAGTTTTCCCTGGGTGGGCACCCCCAAAGAGCCTCCTATGTTTTTCTTTAAGGAACTCATCCTGGAGTTACCTCGGGGTCGGCACCCCTCAACATCCATGAATAAAAGTTCGTTCCTTCTAGATTTTACTCTTTTTAAAATTTGTCATTTCAAGGACAAAGCCTAACAAAGTCTTATCTCCTGGACTGCTTAAAAACTTGTTAAGCCCTATCTTGGGGGCAAATATACGATATGTTTTCAATTGGGTTGGAAGGAAGTGAAAGGATCGAGAGCATATTTAAGTGCAAACACCTCGGTTTGCACCATGATTAAATTATCTCTTCATTAAAATCCCACCCCGGGGGCAAATAAATGAAGTACCCCACCCATTTGTCACCAAGGATGGTAGACTGTTCAAAATCGTGAACTTATCCAACTTCTGATCAAACCTAGTTAATGAGATATTTGTTTAAGTGGGGCATAGTAAGGCGAAACCCCGAACTGCACTAAAGACAAACATCACGATTTGGTTTCAAAAACTTAAACAAATACTTCTATAAAGTGCCAACAAGCTCGGAATCATAAATAAAGATGACGAAGAGAGAGAGTACATTCTCATTAATATAGGCAAAACACCTCAAAAATAAAAGTTACATGCATCTCAAAAGCCGAAGAGGCTCGGGAAAATCGATGAAATGGACAAAAGACTTAGAAGGCTACAACCGAAGAAAAGAAGGACAAAGTACAATGGATCTCTCATAAAGGGTGGGGACGACCTACCCATTACCATGTGTTACATGATGAATATAACTTTACACACACAGGGAACAATTCGGCCAACCCACTACCACGTCCTATATTTAATGAGAGGCCCATTTCGGTGATAGGCCGACATACAGCGGATCTCTGGCAAGATAGGGAAGACCTACCCATTACCATGTGTTCATCCGACAAAAACAACTTCACGTATGAACAAGGGATAGAGCAGGCCATCACATTACCATGTTCATATGGAGAGAGAGGCCCACTTAAGAAACCTCGGCTATCCCTACTGCTCAACCCGATCATCCTCGGCGGCTGATGATTTTGGGTGCTCAGCCACGTCATGCTTAACATTGGGACGCCTCATGAAGCCCTTGCCCCTAGTAGATTGGGAGGGGTTGACGTTGATAGCGTCACCAGACCCTACCACGGGCTTAGTCCCGAACTTCTTTCTCGGAGAATAGGCCAAGAACTCCTTCAGCTTGGCCCTCGTTTCCAAAGAAGCTTTCGGGCCCTGAGCAGCTTCAGCCTGATTCAACAGCATGGCAGCCCGGATAGCCTTGAAACAAGCAGCAAAACCAAAGACGTCCATGAAAGCCTCCTCCGACTGGGTATCCTTCCTCCTGACCGCATCCTTCACCTCCTGCTGAACAGCAGCCACCTCGGTGGCTTTCTCCGTGACCACAGCAGAAATCTTGGACTCACCTTCCTCGGTCCTCTTCAGGTTGGCCATGGCCTCATCCTTAGCCTTCGACAGCTTGGCCTCCACCTCAGCGACCTTCTCCTCTTGAGCCTTCCTCACAGCCTCGGCCGCCCTCTCGCATGCTGCCTGAACCTCGGCAAAATGTTTTGCCTAGAGGTCCTCGGCGTTCTACAGCCTTGCTAGGAGATCAAAATTCACCGATTCGTAGTAGAGCATGGAGAGGTAGGAGCGAGAATGATGAAAAAGAAGACGACATCGGAAGTCAATCGCGAAAGTAAAAGAGATGAAATGTCTAAGTGTAACGCATACCTCGTGGATCAACTTCAACGCGATCCTTTGAACGATGCTCGGGCTCATCCCCATGTCTCCAAGGTCCTCGGCGGGGACGAAGCTCTAAGTGGCGTACTCCACCACCTTCATCTTCTACTCCTTACTTTGGCGGAAGTACGCCGAGAAAGGATGCACTTTCCTTGCATCTCCTTGTTGGGGTCGAAGTCAGCCCTCTCTGACTTCTTATGCCTGAAGGGCTCCTCTGGTGGGGGCTCATTCGATGCTTTCCCCTTCCCTTTGTCCTTGGCAGAAGGGAGATCTCGCTCTAGCCCACCTTCAGCCAATGCTAACCTCAACTTGGGCTCAGTCCTGGGCTTTGTCGAAGAAGTCTCGAGGAGGTCCTCCATTGCCTTGTCTAGATCATCCGAGATGAGGATGGTGAGTGGTTCGTTCGAAGAAGTTCCTTTGGACCTCGAGCCCCTACGGACAAGGAGCACTTCTTCCTCTTGGGCAACACGGTAGGTGCCAACTGCAGCAAATAACAAGATGAAGTTAGAATTAGAAAATAACCACCGCCAATCCGAATACCAAGAGATAATACTTACCGAGTTGATGAGTTCCTCTAGTTTGAGGTTGAGATCCTCGGCCCTCTAAGTGTGGAGCTCAACCGTGGAGGTCTTCCCAAGCATGTCCTGGCCCTCGCCGGCCTCATTAAGGGTCTCCATTTTCACCTCTACAAAGTCAAAAGTGTTAGAAGGGAACACACAAGCATGACGAGCCAAAACAAAGGAAAACTGCTAAAAGCACCCAGGCTCCACTTCTCGCTGACCCCTATGAAGACAGTAAAGTCCCCGTCCTTTAACCACTTCTGCTTCAATTTCCAGTGAATGCGCAACTTCACTTGGGTCTTCGTTCCCCGCTAACTCCTCTTTACTTCCCACCGGAAGTATTTACGAGCGTTGACGCCAGCTTGAGACGGATAACCTCCCATCCCTTCAAATGCTGAGTAAACTGTATCTACAGCGTTGCACTTCTGAATTCCATGCAGAACCTCATCCCTCAAACCCTTGATGAAGACAAAGAGCTCTTTCTAGCCGTGGTTTAAGCTAGGAAGAGGTGGCCCCACCACATACTCAGGTTTCTTCGTATAATGGAAAAACCCTTCATTCATATTGTTGGGGGTAATGGCCTTCATCATCGCCAACCAGAGCCCCAGGGTGTGCTCCACCCCGTGCACCTTGCAATCGGCAATGAAGTACGAGATCATCATCCAGCTATTTGGGGCTAGCTGGTAAGGAGCCAAGTCATAGTTCTTCACCAAGGACAGAGTAAAGGCGTGCACAGGCAGTCGAAACCCTTCTTCACTCATCAACCTACTCGCCGTAATACATTTCCCTGACGATGTCATTACTCTGCTGCTATGGCCCGTCCATACCAGCTTAGTGTTGTTCGATGACACAAATAAACCCGTGGTTGAAGGCACTTCATCATCCAGGATCGCCAAGCAACACCTGATCTCCTCGGCAGATCTTCTGGTCTTCTTCGAAGGATCCGAGTTCGACACTTTAGTCGCCATCACTACTCTGCGGTTGACAAAATAAGGCGGTCGGCAAGCGACTTTGACTCCAAAAGACGAGGGTTTTTCTGCCAGTGTTGGAGCCTGAGTACTTAAGACAAAACAAATAAGAAAAAATGAAAATATATTCAACGTACCGAGAGACGAAGTAGAGTCAGGGCTTTTAGGGAATATGGCACTTCGTCTCTTACGCGGACAAAGGGAGACAGGCTCAAAGGATGACAATGCAGACTCTTCCTCGAGATCGTGAGACTTCCCTTTCGTAGTTTTTCTAAGACGAGCCTTTCCTTTCTGGGCTACTGACTTCCTTCTTACCGATCTCTGAGCCTACATCAGCACCGCCGCGCTCGTCGGAGATGAAGGCCCCCCACTATCTTTACTAGGTTCATTATTATTGGCAACTTGAGGTTCTGATCGGATAGACGACTCTTTGTTTTACTGACTCAAGGGACAAGAAGCCCCCCCCCCCCCATTCAACGACTAAATGGATTAGGGGCACCATAGATACTTCACCATTCCCGACCTAAGGCCTCTAGTCTATTGGAATCCAGCTCTACCTCATGACGATCGAAAGCCTTAAGTGGAGGTTGATCTATTATGAAGTCACCCCTATCAAGTCGACGAGCTACTTTTACATTACTTATGGACTCTAACAGTCTAATATGCTAGGCTTTCCATTTTCAAATTTTCTCTAAGATGTCCGGCTCACCTTGAGAAGGACTTCCCGAAGAAAACCTCAAAGGTCAACTGGATATAACTGAAAGAAGTTTTGAAAAATGAGCTGCAAAGAGAAGAGAATGAAGAAATTACCTGAAAAATCTAACATTCGACAAAGTGGAAGAATCTTGCCAAAGTGGTTGAAGATTTAAAGCCTAAGTGTTTGAAGATTAAGGGACGAAGTGTTTGAAGATTAAGTTCCGAGAAACTTGAAGAAACAAAGACGAAGGATTTGAATTTATGGGAATTTTCTCTTTCTAAAAGGAAACTCTCTCTCTAGAACATTCTAAGATTAGAGTGAAAGCGAAATGAGGAAAGTTTGACCTATTTATAGAAGGTTCACATAGAAACTACAGTTATTGATCGACGAACACGTGCCTAAGTCAGCTATGCGCCACATGGTACCAGCCTCCTCCACATTCAAGACCCCCTTTCAGGAGCATGTTCTATGAGCACCCATTCACGTAGAGGCAGTGAGATGAAGCTCACGCTCAAAACAGTTGGCATCAGGTGGAGACCTCGGAAGACGAAGTCCAACCTAATCCAAGGGGCAATTTGGACCATTTTCCAAGGTCCACGTTCACCGTTGACCATAGGCAAAAACTTTCCTTTTTTAGGGGCATTTTGGAAATGTACTTCCCTTTGGAAGACACTTCAAGGAGCTCGGTTTTCCCAAGGCACATCTGTGGAGGACCCCGACCCTCCACATTAAGGATAGTATTCTTGGAGAGCCTTTCCGGATATACTCACCAAATGTGGGTATCTCCAGAAGTAGAATTGGCCGCTTGGGCCCGTGTGTGCCCAAGGCTCAACCGGCTCAATGAGACACCGCCATTCCTCTAGCAGGCCCTAAACCCTAATGAAGGTTGGGGGCATCGCATCCTATAAAAGGACCCATCACGCATCCAAAGAAGGCACAGAATAATTATTCCTTAACTACGCATTTACTGCACTTTGCTCTCGACATTAATTTCCCGAAGTTTTTTATTCCAAAGTGCACGTTCACGCTTTTTATTTGGCCCTCGGCCTTTGTTGTGGCCAAACTCCTATCAATTACCTCGAACTGACACAGGCATCGAAGAACCGATTCTTGGACCACGTCAGGGGCTAATCACAAGCTTCTATTTTGCAGGTTACCTCGGATCACCTCAGAAGCACCTCAGAATCTCTTAATTCTCGCGCAGCCAAAGCTCTTCACCCCTTTGAGTTTCAAGGGTCCATTTTGTCACCCGAAAATACCCAAAACATATGTGAAATAATAATAATACTACTACAAATAATAATAATAATAATAATAATTATTATTATTATTATTATTATTATTATTATTGTTGTTATTGTTATTATTACTATTATTATTATTATTATTATTATTATTATTATTATTATTATTATATTATTATTATCATTATTATTATTATTATTATTATTATTATTATTATTATTATTGTTATTATTATTATTATTATTATTATTATTAT
>ONZA01014378.1:31565-42430 GCA_900322205.1 Kewa caespitosa | reverse complement strand
AACCTAGTTCGGGTTTCCCCGAGAAACCCTCCGTCCCTGTTTGGGTTATAACAGGGTGGCGACTCCAAACCTTCACTTTTACAGGCTCTCGGGCCTCCGTGTGGGAGGGAGCCTCGGCTACCTTTCACTAGGGAAAACATATTGCCGCGATTTTTCCCCGGTCCCACACCGCACATGTTGCCAGAAGTCCATTGAATTAAAGAAAGGAGAAGAGGTAACAAGGTTTCTGTAGGTGAACCAGCGAAAGGATCATTGTCAAAACATGCCTAGCAGACCGTGAACATGCTTATGATATATTAGAGGTGTGGCAGTGTAGTTGCACCCCTGGTGAACTTCTAAAGCCAGGAAGTGCTCCATTGGAGTTCCTTCCTGGCAAAATAATAAACACAAGCGTGGAAAGTGCAAAGGAGTCAAAACTTATGTTTCTGCTCTCTGCATGATTTTACTAGTGTGAGTGAGCAGTGCTAACTATAAATGAAACAAATCTCGGCAACGGATATCTCGACTCTCGCATCGATGAATAATGTAATGAAATGCGATATTTGGTGTGAATTGCAGAACCCGTGAACCATCTAGTCTTTGAACGCAAGTTGCGCCCTAAGCTTTCTAGCTGCGGGCACATTGACTAGGTGTCATGAATGACGTCTGGGAAAGATGACGGTGTCCCACCCCCGATTCGGTGCGGTTGGCCTAAATTGGGAGCTCACAACAATGACTTGAAGGTCGATTAGTGACTCAGTGAGTGAATGATTAAAACTTTGCAATTCTAGGCGAGGCTATCCAGTGAGTTTAATCGTTTCGATAAGCGGAGAAAAAGAAACTTACAAGGATTCCCCTAGTAACGGCGAGTCAATTGGTAAGCTTCGTTGCCTAAATTGTAGTTTGGAGAAGTCTCTTTTATGACGCACCGATCCCAAGCCTGGTCGTGCTTGGACCCTGTCGTACAATGAGGCACCATCGCCGAGTCGGGTTGCTTGGGAATGCAGCTCTAAGTGGGCAGTAAATTTTGTCAAGGCTAAATATTAGCGACAGACCGATAGTGAACAAGTACCACGAGGGAAACATGAAAAGGAATTTGAAAAGAGAGTCAAAAAGTGCTTGAAATTGCCGGAAAGTGGACGGGGGTCGAAGATGGACCTTGGTCGAATGTGGAATGGCCAAAAGTGGGTCCACCTATCAGCTCAAGGTGTGGACTGAAGTGGATTGTAAGGGCGGCCGAAACCTTGTCTCTAAGAGCGTCGTTCTTGCGATTGTTGTAGGTAGCGCAGGCCGCCACGGTGTGCTTCGGCACCTGTGTGCCCCACGCGTCGGCCTGCAGGCCCCCCATTTGGCCCGTCTTGAAACATGGACCAAGGAGTCTGACATGTGTGCGAGTTAACGGGCTAGTAAACTCTTACAGCGCAAGGAAGCTAATTGATGGGATCCCCTTGTGGGTTTACCACCAAACAACCTTGATCTTTTGAGTTTTGTTAGTAAACAATTAGCACTAGAGTCTGTAATGGTTATTATGAGTAAATGAAATGTGTTCTATTGTTTCTTTCTTTTTAAAGAAAGATGATGACGATAAATTCTTTTTTTATCTATTATTACTCCTAATTTCTTTCTTTCTTTTATTTTAAAGAAGACGGTTCCCTCATCTAATTCAGAAGCCCTTCTTTCGATTGACTCAGCTACTGCTCACAGTTCTGGGATGATGGATGATAAGATACTTGTCTCCTTGCAGGGAATATGTTTCATTTATAATGAGATGAGTGGAAGATTTCGGTCGAGGACATTGAGTCCTAGAGGGTTATTTCTTCTTAATGATTACTAAAAAATTCATCAAATACATATAAATATATTGATTTGGTCAAGAAAGACTGTAGTGCTTTGGGCTCGAAGTTTGTTTCCAAGTCTCCAACTTGGAAGTAGTGAGTTTTATCACTAGCGTGACCGAAGCCTTATCTGATCACTTTTGTTTTTCTGCTCCCGTTCAATATAAGCCAGGACACATGAATCTAGTAGCTGATGCAGACAAATCAAAAATTTCACTTTGAATTTCGGACCTCAACATCGCTGCTCTTGGTGTTTCACGATAAGTATTGAAAATACATCATGGAATATGATGAATCTTTCAAGAACATTGAAAGATTATATAAATAAATCATCTCGAGTAACTTAGAATCAGTCTACGCTTTTCAGAAAATATCTTGCATGCCAAATAATTGGATTCTTCAGGCTCCTGCAACACCTTCTTGAGATGACAGCAAATTGCCTAGCTCTGATGATTTAGCAACAGCCGAATAAGTAGATATCGCGTTTACCACTTAAACTCCCTTGCAGGAATCATACCCTTCATCAAAGTACTCTACATGGAATCAGTATGTAATATAGTGAATTAGTAATTGCTCTTTTCAGTGGCGGATCCACAAGAAAATATTATTGGCGGCAGAAAAAATATAGAATAGAGATATGCGATTATAAACTATTGTAGTTAAATTAAACTTTATGTCATACGTCTATTTTTTACCACTTTTTATTTATAGAAATGATTTATTACAAACCTCATTAAAATAGTTTTGAATATAATAGAACCTTCACATATAATAAATAAGAAAATTGCTAAAACTGTGATCAGTATGATTACATGATTATATATTTACAAGCTCTATCATTGTAAAAAGAACATGTAGTTTTAACTCTCCATTTCAATTTTTTTGTTGCCTTTTTTATGCTTATTTTGGGTTAAAATGAAGCCTTATGGGGCGTAAATTGGGCCAAGGCCTTCATTTTAGCATAGATTTGACCAAAAATCTCATTGGAGGCTGTTGCCACGATGCCAAAAGGCTGGATCCGACCTTGACTCTTTTCCCTACGACACATTGCATCTCTTACTAGATGTTCTCATGCGATGCACATAAATAGTATTTCAATCTATGTTTTAAAAAAAAAATATGTAAAATAAATAACGTATGAAAAAAAAAAACATTGCATATTGTTATATCATGGATTAATGTCTTTTCCACCATTATTTTTTTTAGAAAGAAATAAAAATTAAAATTGCTTGTCATAGGGGGGAAAATTACGATTTTTTTTTTATATTGAAGGAATATCTAGATTTATTTGTAGTTTATTTCATTCCATTAGTCAATAATTTGTTCCAGACTGTTTAATGACTATACCATTTTTTAGGAAAGTAGATAACATTTCTGCCTGTAATAGTGAATTGCAATATTAAAATGATTTTTTATATAATTTCAGATGATGAGTTGGCTTTTATCTTTGATGAGACTTAACAGTTAATTAACACATGTAAGTATCCAGTTATTAAGCAATCTGATTGGTCCACCTATGATTTTTGAGCTTTTCAGTTTCTCTCTCTAGTAGCTACGGTATTATAGGTAAACTATGGTTGAGAACACTTGATATGTGGATATCTTGACTTATTTTGTACTATGACTAGACCTCATTTCCTCACAGAAATGCTTCAAATTTCTCTTCTATCGTGTTTATATCTTGGTGAATAATTTCTTGATCTTTTGCAAAGCTGGTTATATTCGCATTTTGAGCCTAGTAAGGAGATAGATCAGTTATATATGATGAGATATGCTACGTATCCAAGAATTGGAGCCCCTGGTGGCTCCAACTCAATTCATTTTATTTGTTGAATAAAAAGTATTGAAAGTCAAATTCCTGTTGTACCCTTCAATTAAAGAAAAAGTAAGTGACCATTATACCCCTTAATTTAGAATTTGGCAATTGGTTCCTTCATTTCTTCTTCTCTTCTCCTTCTCTCTCTTAGCTTACTCTGCAACCATCTTCAATTGCCAAGTACAATAAACACTTTCAGAAAAACTAGTTATTAAAAAACAACTTCAATAAAATGAAGTCACATCCATAAATTTACCCTATTTAATCACAACCAACAAAATCAAAGCCAACTCCATCAAATAACAACTCCAAGAATGTGGCTCCTAGCCTGTTCCGCCACCACAACAACCACCCCATCCGCCGGAATCATCGCTTACCGCTCCCTCTTCTCCTCCACAACCACCACCCACCAAACCTCCATCTCCGTCCACCACCACTACCGACATCCCAAAGGCGGCGGAGTTCTTCTCAAACACCAATCTCTATCTCTACACCTTTTTCACCACCACTTAAATCCTGACCGCAATCCATCCACGACCGGTGTGCTGTCGTTTTACTCTTTTCCAATCTCGCCATCACCGTTTTCTCGTCCGCACCTTATGTCAGCCCTGAATTGGACAGAGCAAGAAAAACAAATTCTCCCGAATCGGTTACTAGAGATCGGAGAGATTCAAAGAGAGAGAGGGAGCCAAAGGAAAATTAATCAACACCGAATTTTGAATATGGGTATGAGTCTTTGAAATAGGAGCAGATTGCAATGTGGGAAGTGAAGAGAATTTCAGATCTGGGATGCATGATGTACTAACTGATAATGGTTTGGGGTTTGGGGTTTTTTTGTTTTTCTTTTGTTCTTCTTGTATGTATATGGGTTAAAAAAATTAATAGTGGTTATTGGGTAACCGCTATAAAGATTTGTTCATACCGCATTTTCACAAAACACTATAAATATATATTTATAGTAGTTTTCTTTTCTTTCGTTACAAAAATTCATAGTGCTTTCTAAAATACCGCTATAAACATATTCTTTATAGCAATTTTTCACAAAACCTCTATAGTCATTTTCAGTGCCTTATATATCTATAGCGGTTCAAATTATTTCGCTATAGAAATGACCGTCATAAATCTAGGTAATTGGTATAGTGTCCTCTCGTTCTTTAATTTGCTCGAGTGAAAGGCGACGTGTAATATTCATTTATCATTGTTAATTTTAAGTAGGCGACAATAAAGAACTAGCAGTGTCAATTAAAACTACATTAAGGCATTAAGTAGGTACTTTTGCAATTGCAAACCGATATAGAATAAAGACAAACTAAGACTTATGTTACAAATGTTACTTAAACCATAGAAAAAGAAGCTACATAAAAACTAGTATTATGCAGGATTAGGTATATCGATGCATCCGTAGTGAATTATCAAATTGCAACAGTAAATCGATAGCAACTGCAGCACAAGGAAACATGACATTAGTTTCAAAATCAATATTACATGAAATTCAAATCCAAAAACAATCACAAGGACAAGCTAAAAGTTTTCATTTGCTTCTCTCGTTCATTAATTTGTTCGAGTAACAAGCAACATGTAACATTCATTATCGTTGTTCATTTTAAGTAAGCGACAGTAAAGAAACATTCATATCAGTATAATAAATAAGATCAATTACGTAAGCAAATAATATCATTCATTTATACGTGATACCAAGACATATGAACATAAAGTTCCTTCTACATTCATTTCTAACAAAAATAATTTCATCATTTCCTAATCTAAAATTAAATTCTCTAATTTTTTTTTATATTGTAGAATATTTCTTGAGGAAGTTATATATTTCTAGTGATATTCCCCATAATCACATTAAAGTTTTTATTTAAAGAAAAGAGAATCTCTGGATGTTGACAAAATACTTCTGGGATTGAGTATATTGCTGCAACCGCAGTTAATTGTTATATTCCAACATTAAACAAATAATAACTGCAGGACAAGGAAAAAGGGCATTTGTTTCAAAATCAATATCACATGGAATTCAAATCCAAAAATAATAGCAAGGACAAGCTAAAAGTTCCCATTTGTTTCTCTCGTTCTTTAATTTGTTCGAGTAAAAAGCAACGTGTAAACCTCATTTGTCATTCTTAATTTTAGGAAAGAGATAGTAATGAAACATTCCTAACTGTATACTCCCTTTGTCCCTATTTAATTGTCTTGTTTGACTTTTCAAAGTCTCCAATACGACATTTCGACCATTAAAAACATCAAATATATAAATGTAAAAATTATAAAAATGTGATATGTGATATTGTGAAAATACTTGTCAAAATGAATCTATTAGTAGTGTTTCGATCTTATAAATATTTATATTTGTTCATGAATTAAAGGTCAGAATTTATAAAAGTTTGACTTTTAAAGTCAAACATGACAATTAAATAGGGACAGAAAAATTAATAAACAAGATCAATTACATAGGCAAGTTATTTCATTCAGTTATACATGAAACCAAGACATGTGAATATAACGTTTTTTCTACATTCATTCTAACAAAAATGATTTTATCATTTTCTAAGCTAAGATAAAAATTTCTATTTTTTGTTATAATATCTTGAGAAAACTACAAATTTCAAGTGAAATTCCCTATAATCACATTAAAGTTTTACTTTAAAGTAAAGAGAATCTCTGGATGCTGACATAATACTTTTCGGATTGAGTGCATCGATGCAACCGCAGGTAATCCTCAAATTTCAACAGTAAACAGATAAGAACAGGAGGACAAGGAAAAAAAAAAAGCATTTGTTTCAAAATTCAATATCACATGAAATTCAAATGAAAAAATAATAACCACCACAAACTAAAAGTTATCATTTATTTCTTTAGTTCTTTAATTTGTTCGCGTAAAAAGCAACTTGTAAACCTCATTTGTCGTTATTAATTTTAGGAAAGAGACAGTAAAGAAACATTCATAACAGCATAATAAACAAGATCAATTGCATAGGCAAATTATATCATTCATTTATACATGAAAACAAGATATATGAATATAAGGTTCCTTCTACATTCATTTCTAACAAAAATCATTTCATCATTTTGCTAGTCTAAGATAAAAGTTTCTAATTTTTGTTATATTATCTTGAGGAAGTTATAAATTCAAGTGATATTCACCCATAATAACATTAAAGTTTTTCTTTAGAGTAAAAAGAATCTCTGGATGCAGAAAAAAACATTTTTCAGATTGAGTATATCGATGCATCCGCTGTGAATGTTCGAATTCCAACAGTAAACTGATAAAAACATTAGGACAAGGAAAAAAAGACATTCGTTTCAAAATCAATATCACATGGAGTTCAAATCCAAAAATAATAATAAGGACTAGGTAAAAGTTACCATTTGTTTATCTTGTTCTTTAATTTATTCGTTCAATAACCCCGTATACCTAGCTCTAGGATTGCCTAGGCACAGCGATGCAATTATCAGGGGAGGAGTAAAAAGCAACGTGTGATTTTTATTTATCGTTGTTTATTTTAAGTAAACGACAACAAATAAACGTTCATAACAATACGGTAAACAAGACCAATTACTTAAGCAAATAATATCAATCATTTATACTCGATTGTCAAGATACGGAAAAGAACTGCAGCACAAGGAAACAGGACATTCGTTTCAAAATCAATATCACATGGAATTCAAATCCAAAAATACTAAGAAGGACAAGCTAAGAGTTCTCATTTGTTTATCTCGTTCTATGATTTTTTCAAGTAAAAAGCAATGTGTTATATTCATTTATCATTGTTAATTTTAAGTAAGCGACAATAAAGAAACATTCATAAAAGTATAATAAACAAGATCAATTACGTAATCAAATAACATCATTCATTTATACATGAAACAAAGACATATGAACATAAGGTTCTTTCTACATTCATTTCTAACAAAAATGATTTCATCATTTTCTAATCTAAAAATAAAATTCTCTAAATTCTTTTATATTGTAGAATATTTCTTGAGGAAGTTATAAATTTGAAGTTATTCCCCATAATCACATTAAAGTTTTTCTTTAAAGAAAAGAGAATCTCTTGATGCTTACAAAATACATTTTCAAATTGAGTATATCGATGCAACCGCAGTGAATTGTCAAATTTCAACAGATAAGAACTGCAGGACAAAGAAAAAGGGCATTCGTTTCAAAATCATTATCGCATGGAATTCACATCCAAAAATAATAACAAGAACAAGCTAAAAGTTCCCATTTATTTCTCGTTCTTTAATTTGTTCGAGTAAAAAGCAACGTGTAATATTCATCTGTCGTTGTTAATTTTAGGGAAGGTATAGTAAAGAAACATTCCAAAAAGTATAATAAACAAGATCAATTACGGAGTAGGAGTCCATATTTTCTATGTAACAGGTTATATTCGTATTGTTGAACTAAATTTCTTTGCCTGAAAAGTATTCATATATATAGGGACGATTGAATATTATGAATTATCTATTGGAAACTTTTCTGAAAGATTGGACGTGTACTCATTTCGTGTAGTAATAGTACACAGTAGAAAATTAAAGAATCTTGAAAAAGTATTTCTTGTACAATCTGACATGTGAGACTCATTGGTCTAAGTCATTATGTTTTCTCCTGTAAACTTGAGATTTTCAATGATGTCTCAGTGTTTCCCAGAGTAAACTTGTTTGAAATATGGTGCACCAAGTTGTAGATAACTCATATCACTAACAATAGTTCTACAACATTAATTTCTCATTGCATCTTATTCATCCACTACACAGAGAAATATTAGTTGTTCAAGAGTTGTGTTTCAACAACCTCGGTGTGATTGTGGTTTACAAACTAAGGTTTATAGATGTTACACCATTCTCGAAAATTATGGAAGAAGATTTTACGCATACCGATTGTACAAGGTTTTATATATTTGAAATTTTTGTTGTTCAATCTACCATTACAATAACTCTAATATGATTAACTATCAATTCATTATATAGGCCTCTAGTCATTGCAATACATTTTATTGGGCTGATGAAGAGTACGAATGGCTAGCAAAAAATATTATCACGGAACTACGGTAAAAATGGGACAACCAAAATAAGAAGGCCACGACATTGAAATAAGAGGTCGAGATGTTGAAGATGAAGAATAAAACTTGGAAAAAGAATTTCACTATCACCCTCATCTTACTTGTCATTATTCTATCATCAAATAATTTGAGATTGTTTGTAATATTAATGCTAGTGTCACTATGTCATGAACTTGTATTCTACTTTACTAATGTTGGAAAATCTTTTAGGTACTATGCTCAGTTATGATGATATTATCAACTACCCTTGATATTGTATTGTTCCATATCTAATTTGGGATCTCTTTTAGGTACTATTCTTAATAATGCTAAATTATGCGGAAAAAAAACTACATGTAAACATGTGTGTCCAACATTGTTAATATTTGTACTGTTGTTATCAAATTATGGGGTACATTCATGTATCAGCATTATGAGCTTCATCCAAACTTGTGGTTGTTTAATACCAAACCAATTGTCAAGGATCATTTTAAATACCAATATATCGTCGTAGGTGTTCTTTTATAACGGGGACCAAACCTCTATTGGATACATATAATAATTTTTTATAGCAAGTCTAAACACTAAGGCTTTGTTACTTATAAATGAATGATATTATTTGCTTATTATAGATTAATCAATACAATTATACAAACTAGCATGAGAAAAATATAGGAATCAGAAGTTTGGTTGGGTAGAAGGAAAGTCTACTACCTTGTCTGGTTAACAAGAATTACAAATATTTTTGGGCTTTTAATAATATTTAAAATTAAGCCTCTAAACATGAAAAGAAACGTATAATCATTTTAATATAGTTTTGTAATAGACTATATATCATGCAAGCTTTATTCGAATTAAACTAAACATTTATCTTTCATTATCAAAGGATATAATCAATGTCCTAAGAGATTATATAAAATAATGTGATAATTATGTGAGATTTTAACAATATAAAAAAAAAAGTAATTTTCAGAAGGCAAAATTCACTTTAAAACACAATGAAGTTAGAATACAGTAAAACTGAATAACAAACCAAACAACAAAAGAGTTCAAAATATGTAGTTAAGTATAAGACTTTACGGTCTAATAAATGTTAATTTTATGACAAACTTTATGCTTTAAAGTCAAACGATGACACTTCTCTTAAGTTTAAACCTTAGCATAAAAGTGACATTTTTAAATTTAAAATATTTTTTTTTTTAAAACGTGATTACTTATAATTTCATGGACATATATATTTTATACAAGACCAAATAATTTTAGAATGAAAATTGGAACATAATCCAAAAAGTATAAAAGAAAGTAGAAACAAATTATAGGAAGAAAGAAAAAAAAAGGAAAAAAAATAAGCAAAAGCAAAACAGAAAAAAAAAAAAAAAGAATGATATTGTTGATGACTGACCAACATTCTGACATATATTAGTACTTGGTCAAAGAAAAAATGAAAGGGTGGTGGGAGCGGGAGTGAGTGAAGCAAATTAAATGAGGGGCAACTTGGTCTATTTCAATACTTTGTACTTTACTTCATTAATGGCAATATGGTCTTTTTACCCTTGATTTGGAGTCCCAAAAGCATCCAACTCTTGGATACATAGAATTATTGTATGATATATGTGGGTTTCTCTCGTGCTCTTGGGGGTTGGGGGGTAAGAAAAGATGGGGAGATCACAATATATCCTGTCATTCGCTCGTCTGATTAGGATGAAAGAGTAAGTGAAGTGTACTACCAGAGGGCTAATTACATCAAAGATTTCAGTTAAAAGCATCATGCGTTGGATAAAGAGATCAAGTTCACCTCAAGGGTCATATCACATATCCCTACTTCCCTACTATAATAAAAAAGAGCCTTGCTAACAATCTCTTTTGATGCCTACTTGAGCAGCTTGCTTCTATATTATTATTATTTTTTTCATTTAATGCTTATCAATTTATTTATTTTTTCAGTTGTTTGTGTACATTTGCTTGGAATTTTTTTTTTGGTTTAATGTTTATCACTTCTTTTTTTCAATTGTTTGTGTAAAATAAAGTTATTTTGTTTTCGAGTCTTGGAATTCACCTACATAAATACGTGTAATTCTTTTATTTTATTTTTAATTTTTTTTTAAAAGCTTTAGGTTTATTTGTTACAAGCCTAAGACGACTACAATTACCTTTTACATGTATACCAATCTTGCAAAATGTTTTCAAGGT
>ONZA01014368.1:0-11934 GCA_900322205.1 Kewa caespitosa | reverse complement strand
ACGGAAACGATAGCAAAATGGGGTCGAATAGGGGAAGATAGGACCTTGCCCACCACCTCTTCAATGGCTTCCTGCAAGTTCAAATTCAATCCAATTTCTAAGATTAAATTAAAATTGAAAAAAAGACACATGACGTCATTATTGCGTCAAAAATAGAAGGAGCGAGAGAGTAGGTACGGACGGGGAGGGAGGGGTTGAGAGAGAAGGAGGAGGAGAGGGAGGGGCGAGAGAGGATGCGAGAGGTGACGTCATTCCAGGAGTGGCTGACGCAAGCTGCTGACGCGAAGGATTTGGCTGGGAGTTTTGAGAGGATGTTGTGTATAAGGTCGTCGCTTAACTGGGTTGCTCGTCCGGTTCGACTCATGTCTCATGTATGGTTTTGCCGGAGAGGAGGAGGAGGGAAGGGAAGGAGGAAATGAACAATAGTTTGATGTCATTCGAATTTCACAATACCAACTAGTTGTGCCAACGCGGGTAGCGCACGCCCCTCCTAACTTTCTACCAATTGATATTTTAATTTTCTTTTTTTTTTTATAATGGAAAAATTGCGCAAAATAATCAATTTGTTGATCATAATCATTTCACTTATTCACTTTTTTTTTTTGGAAAAGGTAAAAAAAAATTACAACTGGTAAGGACCTCTGCGGGCGGAGAGTGACCCCTTTTAAATCATCTAAAATAATAGAACATAGAGCGATGTCTTCCAGATCTGAAAAAAAAATGTACGAATCAACTATGGAAAGTCCAAACTTTGACAGCTACCATGTTGCCTTCTCAATACACATGGTCGATTGAGCTCATCGAAATTTGTTGAAGTAGGTCGTAACATTTTTGGATAATAGGCTGAATTTGCCATGGAGTTGAAATGCGTTGTTGAAGGGCTTTGACTATGGTCAGATTGTCACCTTCAATTTTGAGCCGTTGAGGATGATAATTGATAGTTGTGCAGAAGTGCGGTAGCTTCAGCTACTAGGACTAGGTTGTACCCAGATCGGTAGCTTCAGGATGGATCAAATCTCCTGTACTATCACGAATAATAAATCATGCTGCTGAGTCTTGCTCTTTGCAGGCACCATCAAAATGGAGCTTAATGGCGCCTCGGGGGGGGGGGTGGATTCCACCTGACGTCGATTGGAGTATTGTTCCTGCAAATTGAATTTAGTTAGGAAGTTTCGTAAAATTATTATCGAGTTCCATTCTAGTGTTCCATTCTCGGAATAGGGCCAGTGCTCGGAGGATAGCTGCAATGACTACTGACATTATATTCCTAAATACTTTTTCATTTGTAATGTTCCATATAATCTAGAGCAGATATGCCACTTTCAAAATTGACTAAAGGGTATTTATGAAGATCCGTCAACCATTTGTGAATGTTAGCGTGGGGAGGAGCTGACACATGACCCTTATTCCATTGAGTAGTTGCTGTATTTTTCCAGAGTTGTCTGGACCAGGGGCAATTTAAGAACAGGTGGTCTATAATTTCTGAACTGTTATTACAAAGGGGGCATTTATTAATAAGAAAACTACAAGTAGATAATGCCTTGTGGAATAAGAGCTAGAGAAAAAGAATAAGTTTAGGTGGTATATTAAGTTTCCATATCCAGGCATACTCCCATTTTGGCTTTGTACCATGTTCAATGTCATGGGCCACTCTAGTAGCAGATTTTATGCTAAAAAACCATTTGCAGATGAACCCCAAACCATTGTAGGACATTGGGGGATGGGGGTACCTTTAATAATTTTTTGCCAAGTTTACCAGGACAAATTGCAGTAATTTCGGATAGTCCCATTGGAAATTGTTAATAATAAAGTTGTTGACTTCAAGATCAATATTTTCAATGGAAGCACTATTTAGCTCAAGATATTCTTTTATGCACACCGGTAAACACCAGTTATCTAACCAAAAATTGATATCTTGACCATTACCGACAATCCATCGTATACCTTTTCTGATAATTGTTCGATTTGTAAGGATCTGGTTCCAAATAGGCGAGTTATATGGTTTCTTTTTTTCTTTGAAAAATGAAGTTTTATAGAGATACTTTGCTTTTACTGACTGAATCCAAAGTTTGGTTGCCCTAGCTTACTTAAAAAAGCCTGATTCGTAATTTTTTTTTACGTAGTCCAAGTCTTCCCTGTTTTTTTGTTCTGCATACCGTATTCCAAGCTACTAGGGGGATTCCTTTGGTATTTGCATTAGATTTCCAGAAAAATTGTCGATTAATTCTATCGAGTTTTTTGCATATGCTATGGGGGATCTGGCTTGATTGCATTACATATGACGGCATTGCCTCTAAAGTGCTTTGATTAAGAATCGATTTCCCTGCTTTGGATAGTGTACTTGTTTTCCATGTCTGTGTTTTATCTGACGTAATCTTAAGAATATTTTCAAAGGTGGTTTTGTCAACTCTTCTTTCGTTGAATTGAATTCCTAAATATTTTCCCAGAGAATGTTTATGTGGAACATTAAAAATAGTTGTCATAGCTTGTTTATGGGAGGGCATTACCTTTCGTGAGAAAATTACAGAAGATTTATGATAATTGATTAATTGGTCAGATTGTTTACAGAAATGCTCAAGAATTGATTTGATTATCGACGCTGATTTTTGGTTAGCTTTACAGAATAAGATACTATCATCTGCAAAGAATAGACTAAGGATAACTGGGGGGTTTGGGGAAATTTTTAGAGCTACTCCACTTTTCTTATCTTGTGACGCTAGAATCAGTCGCTTTGCTAAGACTTCCATACAAATAATGAATAAGTACGGGGATAAGGGATCCCCTTGTCTTAGTCCTCTTGAGGGTTTAAAAAAAAACGTGTAATTGACCATTAATATTAAGCGAGTATGATACAGTGGTAATGCATTCCTTAATCCAATGTATCTATTGTGTGGAGAAACCAAATTTATGTAATGTTTGGAATAGAAATCCCATTCTATTCTGTCATAGGCCTTTTCCATGTCAAGTCATCCTAATTTGTTGTTCGATTTGTGGAACATATTATTGATCTCCTGTATTAGCAATAGATTATCTTGTATGTTTCTGCCTGGGACAAAGGCATTTTGGTAGGGTCCAATGATGGAGCTTAGAACTCGTCTTAGTCTATTGACTAGTACTTTTGATATAATTTTATATATAGTATTACAAAGACTAATAGGTCTAAAGTGGTTTGGGTTGTCCGGTTCCTGGATTTTTGGGATCAGGGCTATTATCGTATGGTTTATTTCTTTTAGTAGCTTACCTTTTCTAAAAAATTCTTGGATGTTTTTTTATAACATCTTTCTCAACGATGTGCCAATATTTTTGAAGAATATTGGTCCAAACCCATGTGGTCTAGGGGCTTTACAAGGTTCCATTTGGAATATTGCTTGTTTAATTTCTTCGATTGATATTGCCTGAGATAATAATTCATTTTGTTCGTTTGATATCATTGGTGGAACTTCTAAGACATCCAGTGTGCTGTTTCAAGAATGGTCTATTTGTAATCAACTGTTTGAAGCATAGTGAGAATTGATCCGCCACTTGCGGCGGTTCCTCTATCCACACTCCCGACGGGTCTTTAATTCGATAAAGTGCCTTTTTATGACTTCTGATCTTATTACATATGTGAAAGAAGCGAGAGTTTTGGGTACCATGTGTGATCCATTATTTTCCGTAATATGTTCCCCAATATTTTTGTTAAGGAGCATGAGTTTTTCTCTTTGTTTAATCAGTCTATCCTGCCATTGGATAAGTCTAGAATCATCTAGACATGAGAGTAATGTGGCCTCTACAAATTGTAATTTTTCTGAGTTTTTTGTTAGCCGATTGTTGATGTTCCCATACCGTGCTTTATGCCACGTATTCAGGTCGTATTTCAAGTGTTTTAGTTTTCTTGAAAGAGTGTACATGGCATATATTTGAGTTGGAGTAGCCCATGCTTTTCGGACTATATCAAACGACTCTTTGTTATATGTCTATCCAGGTTGGAATTTGAAAGGTCTTTTGATGGTTTCTGAAGCAATACAAGTATGGAAAAGTATCGGTGTATGGTCTGAATATGATAACGTTCCTATTGTTAGAAGCGAGTCTGGGTATAGGGCTAACCATTCGTCGCTACATAATGCTCTATCTAATCTTTCATAAATACAACCATTATTACTTTTCTTTTCCATGTGAATTGGCTTCCTGTGAATGGAACATCAAATGCACTTACAACTTGGCAAAACTTTTGTAGGTTTTTTGTTCTATTTATGTACGGTAGGTTACCACCTTGTTTATCTCCTAGTGATAGGAGCTCGTTAAAATCTCCAATGAGAAACCATGGTAGTTGCCACAATTTTTTCAGATTAGTAAGGTTTTCCTAAAAGAACGGTTTTTCGCTTTGTTGTGCAGGCCCGTATAATCCAGTAATAATACATTCTTTTAGATTTTGTCTATCAAAAATTTGCAGAGAAACTGTTCTATTGTCATTGTTAATAGAAAGCACATCAATTGATGATGAGTTCCAAAGGGCCCAAATACCTCCTGAATGTCCATTAGGGTCAATAATGTGGAAGTGTTGGAATCCTAAGGAAGAGGCCATTCGTCGAGAATTTTCCGCTGCTGTTTTGGTTTCTAGTACAAAGAGGATATCCGGGTTGTATTTCTGTTTAAGGAATTGAAGTTCCCCTTTTCCAGCTGGCTTTTTTGCCCCATATATATTCCAACTAATAATTCTCATTTATTAATTAATGAATGGATAGGCCGAAATATGCATAAGATTTTCGGTGAAGACTTTAATTTCTCGTAACTACTAGGGTTTTTGATATATTGTTTTTTTTGGGCATGTTTCGGAGATTGACTTTGCTAAACTTCTCACTAAGGTGTGGGTTCGATAAATATTTTCTTTGGTATATACCAGCGATAGGCGGCACTATCCTTACGAAAATTAAGAACAATGGAAGAAATAGTAATAAGCATAGAGTCAAACTTCTTTTTAATTCAATAGATAGCTGAAATAAGGTCTGAAGGTAATTGCGAAATAGGAAAATTTCAGTTGCTAATTTGAATGAGATTATATGCATGAGGAACTCCTGTGGTTTATATTTAACCAAAGACAATTTTATGGAATGTTTAATATTAGATTTTAAGGTGCATTTAGACAGAGATGGGAGTTCCCATCGTCTTGAAAAGTTTTGGTAGCTTTTAACTTGTTCACTACAATAGCTAGTCACGAGGGTGTGCGAACCAAGAAGTTGGTTCAGAGTGAGAGCCGAGGAATACATTCCTTGGTGTTGCCTTAGATCGATTCGTCCAACATGAATGTGCTTTACTGTATGGAGATGATAGATGAACTGCATGTCAACATCCATTCTGTACCTGTAAACAAGGAGATTACCTAGAAGCATAAAGGCTTCGGTCGTAGAGTCATTGGGCTTTGTATCCCAACTTCTCGGTCGATAATTAGTTTCCCAATACAAACACTTAGTAAAGTAATTCACTTGAAAGTAGGCAAGTAAGTAAAGACCAAGATAGTTCTTCCTTGTAGTACTAAGGAGAAGTAACACTAAATTACAAAAGGAAAGAACATCATTAAGAGAAGTACTGGAGCTATAACCGAAGGAACCAAGCCCGACCTGCTTCCTTTGAAAAACAGTAGCATGATGGTAGTTATGCAAAAGGCGATTACTAATATAGACAGTAATCCTACTTGATACTTTACCCAACCAACTATAGACAAGTCTTACACATGCAACCATAGATTGATAGTTTGCTACAAGGAGACGACAGAAGTGCAAAACAAGGAGTCCCTGAAACCGTCCCGACCACGCTAAACTTAACGTCCAATAGCTGAAAGGTAGATGATGGCTATAAGTGCCACAGTAAGCATCGATCCTGTAGAGAAGAGGGTAACATGGCACATAAGAAATTAACCAAGTTAAGATTCGCAAGTAAAACGCTATCCAACAAGCGATTATACTAACACAAAGAAGAAGCAATATCATTTGAATCATTAAATTTTCTCTTTTTGGAGGAGTCATTCGAAGGCAAATTAGGTTCAGCATTAACAACTTCATTGAGTAGTTCCAATAGGTTATCATCCTCCATGTTATCATCATCAATATAGTCTTCTAAACAATAAAGATCATCCTCATCTAGTTCATTTTCAAAATCATCAGTAAGAGCCGCAGGATTTGCAGCATGGTCGAGAGTGCCCAATTGGAGAGGGTCAAATTGGCTTTGCGGTGAGTCCGGACTGAGAAGGGCTTGAAAGGTATTATATGTGGGTATATTAACAACCTCATTCATTGAGGTCGAGGACTTTGTAGGGGACACATGCGGTTTTGGTGTTCCAATGTGATGTTCCATAGGGGGTTCAGGGGTGGTTTTTTTCGAAATGGCTGGGTCACGGCCCTCCTCATTTTGAGGAGAAGGGTGATCGGTCATGTCCTTGTGGTGCTGGCAGGTTCGAGGATCTTGTGTAGGGTTGGGCTGAGTTTTAGGACCTGTTTTCTTGTGAACTTGTGTCCTAGTAGCTATTTTAGGTCGGATACGAATAAGAGTATCACTGTCAACATCATCATCATTACGATTACTAGGGCTAACTTCACATTCTTTCACAAACCTTTTTTATGATAATTTGGGCAGGCTTATTGATTTTCCTAGAAGGACAAGCATCTATGTTATGGTACAAGTTACCGCAAAGAGCGCAAGGGGTGAGAAGTCCTTCATAGGACAACCCATAATCTTGGTTATCGACAATATAAGAGCCAGGAAATGAGCCAGGTGATGTTTTTGACACATCAATATTAACAAAAACTCTAGCGAACTTAGTTTTAAGAAAATACTTAGAGTTGTCATCAAGTTTCATAACCTTGCCTACATGATTGAGAAGAAGAGTTAAGGATTGAAGATCCCAGCTCTGGAGGGGAAGGCAATAAACTCGTACCCATTGGTCTACATGGGTAATGTGCGAAACATAGGGGTTGAATGTAGGAGACCATGGTTGCAAGACAAATTTTAAACCTATGACAAACTAGGGATGGTTGTCCCAAACAAAGTTTTTATCTTCAAGATTAGAGAAGTGGATGAGAATCCATTCATTACCAAGTGGTTTAAAGGTGATATCACATTTTAGGTGTTTCCAATCATATTTAAGTATACCTATAATGCTTTTAAAGTTGATAGGGTCACCCCACACTTTACCTATGAGGCACACTTCTTTGAGTTATGCTAGGATGGTAGTAACACAAGGGATGTGCGTCTCTGCTGCTTGAGAATTTGGAGCGATAAGCGGCGGCGTGGATGCCTTATTTTCCGAGTCATCACCTAATCCCAGGATTTCACCAACTAGAATCTGACTTTTGCAATTGTGACATTTGTGTTCATGGTTTCCAACGGGATTGAGATTCGGATTTTGATGACCCAAATCGCGGGTGACATCACGGTACGACGCCTTCTAGGGGGTACCTCGTTGGCAACCCTGGCAAAAACGTCCATCCTCCCCGGAATCATGACTGCCACCATTGGGGAGTTGGGCTGGACATAGGTGACTGGGAGAAGAATTGGGTGACAAAATAGGTGCATTCTCTGTGATAGTCTAAGGGGGGAGGGCTTAAAGGAGAAATTAGAACTAAACCAGAAACTAGTACTACGGTTATTAATCGAAAAGGAAATAGTTTTAAAGAGAAGAAACATACGAAAATAAGAGGCAATACATAGGTAGGGCAAAAATAGCATGCATGGAGTGGTAGTATATATAGACTACATGCAGCATTATAGAGGGCAAGTCCCACCAAATAAACAAGAACAAAGCAATATGCATAAGGTTGACCCCAAAGAATGCCACGTACCATCTCATGCAATATCTACAGTAACTATGTAAGAGCAAAACTGCCACCCAAATAATACAATAGTAAAAAGAGGGAAGTTGTGAAAGATAACAAGGGAGAAGGGAAAAGAGATGGAAAGGGTGTAAGAAAGAAGCATAGTTCACAAGCAAAGGGGGAGTCAACAGTTACAGATGAACAGTAGCAAGAATGGCTTGTACTGTGTCAAAACATCATAAATACTCAAAGTGAACTTGCTACAAAAGGGGGAAGAAAAAAAAGGAAGAGCAGTAATTCACCACAAAAGGACAAATCTTATCACACATAAGAATGGTGCCACTTAAACAGTAAGTGAAATAAAGAATAGGAAGTTCAATTAAAGTTGAAGAGCAGAGACAACATCCAAATCGAGACAAAAGGAATATAGGAACAGTAAAAATTACAGGAGAGGAGTTGAACATATATACAAACAAACACTTGTCTTCAAGAGAAACACTATCATCAAATAGATCAATATTGATACGTACACAAGGAAACAAAGTCCAAATATACACATAGGAGTTGTATTTCCTCTCTATAAAAGAGATCTCAAACCAAGAGATATCGATATAGAGCATACAAAGGAAAAGGCACTCTGTTCAGGGTTCCAAACTCAACAATCCAGTAAGGCAGTGAGTATTAGCTAGATTAATAATCGAAACTAAACAATCAATTTTCAGATAAAGTAAATCTGAAAGAAGGAATTGAGCATGAGAATTACTAGAAAAATACTTTAAACCCAGAATTAGGGTTCTTAACAAAATAAGAGAGAGGTAATTACGAAATACCTTCGAAAGAGGGGAATAGTACTTTCGTTTGAATCCATTGCAATTATTGATAAAATCTTTTAAAATAGGGCTATGAAGAACATAGATCAAACAATGAATCACTGAAAGGCTTGCACTTGTACCTGCAAAAGACAAAGAAGATAAATTAGTTGAGTAATTCCATGAAAACGAGCGAATCAAATGAAGAAAGAAAGAAGACATGGTTTTCGTAGAAGAGAAGAGAAGAAAAGAGAAGAGAAGAAGAGATGTCAGTCTCGATTCGTTGGTATTAGGAGGCATATATTGAGGACCGATGATCAGTGAGCTGATGATCAGGTGGTCGATTGGGCTAGGGTTTCGTGGTGGAGGCGCGGCCACGGAGCCAGATCTAGGGTTGTGTTTTGGAAACTACATTTGGCTTAGAGAGAGAGAGAGAGAGAGAGAGAGTTTCTCTCTCAACCCCATTTCTGACATATTTCACTTATTCAATTGTCTTCACTTTTCACCCGTTAAATTAATAAATGCAAACGTTATTCTATACCAATATTTTCAATAACTTGAGATATGTACGAAAACAAGCATATAAAATACTAAATAAAAGACTTTTTATTTACAATTTGCGGATTGCAACTTTTGTATATCTCTTGATTCCTTTGGGGGAGTTCTACCTACAATTTGGTAGTAGAGAGGTGATGGGGGACTTAGTTTGTGGCTTGTTCCACCTAGCATACACTAAACCTACGGATGTTCGCCCTTTTATAGGCTCCAATAGTAGCCGTGGAGATAGTTCACAACAACTCAAACTCTATATTCTAGGAGATGAGATACTATCACTAGAATAGAGGAGATTAAGTTAGACTAACGCTATGCTTGGGAATCTCTTTAATGAAGAAATGTGTGGAAAAGTAAAATTGTGAAATTCGGTGAAAAAATAAAACAGTGAAATTCTCGAATTTTCACATGTTTGGTAGATTATTATGGAAAACTATTGAAAATGTAGAAAGTTAAACAGGTTTTATTTGTTTGGTTTGCATATAAGGTAAATGTGTGGAAAACATGTAACTAAATTAAGTTTTCATTTGAGATTTCCATAGTTTTTCCATTAATTTAGAAGGAAAAATTGTGGAAAACTAAATATAACTAAACAATTTCCGCACATTTCCACCTTTTTACTTGTCCATAGTTTTCGCTCCTACTAAAGAAACAAAGAAAATTTAAGAAATCTATTATTTTCTACATACAAGTTTAAGTCCCGCGCGGTGCGCGAATAATATTTATGAATTGGTACTTGAGTTAAATGGTATTAAAATATAATTTGTCACCTATATACACATGATGATTTTTGATGTTAAACTTACAAAAAAACAAACAAACAAACCAAAAACAAATTTCTTTAAACAATTATTGTTAATACATTAATTGAGGTGATAAAATCAAATTAATGAAAGTTGGAAAACAGGTCGAACACTAAAATTCGAAGAGCTTTTGACCATAAATGAATTGATGACTTAGGGAGATTGTGAACTTACTAATGCCAAAATTAATTGTTCAAAGAACATCACCTTCTTCGATCTCCATTGTCGTTCTTCGTCGACATCTTTGCCTCGTATATATTGAAGGGTGATTGAGAAAGATAAAAAAAGAAAGAGGAAAGGTATCTATGTCTATTTTTAAATATATGATTTTGGTATATTTCCATCTTGATTTGGGCGGGAAAAAAAACTTTCAACAATTATTGTTAAAACATCAATTGAGGTGATAAAGTCAAATTAATGAAAATTAGAAAACAGGCAGAACACTAAAATTCGAAGAGCTTCTGACCAGTAATAGTACATGAATTGATGACTTGGGGAGAATGTGAACTTAGTAATGCTAAAATTAATTGTTCAAAGAACATCACCTTCTTCGATCTACATTGTCGTTCTTCGTTGACATCTTTGTCCCTGTCTTCCAATTGTATATATGGAAGGGTGATTGAGAGAGATAGAAAAAGAAAGAGGAAAGGTATCTATGTCTATTTTTAAAGATTTTATTTTGATATATTTCCATCTTGATTTGGGGAATAAATCACACAATATTTTCTAGTTTCCTTTATTTTAGCATAATGATCAACCATATCAACTACAATATAATGATAATTGAAGGACAACGTTTCAAAATTTTGAAAAAGATTGTTGTTGTTTTGGTTTTTTGTTTTCAGTAGGTTTTGTTTGGACCTGGTTTACCAGGTACACCACATGGCACCTAAGCAAACCTACTTAAAGTATTAAAATACCCCATTCCTTCACATCCTCTCTTAATTACCCATCACCAACCACAAAGCCAGCCAGCCGCCACCACTCGTCGCTACTCACCCCTACCGCCACCCACCACCTACTGCACCGCCACCACCACCACCACCTGCCACCACCCGCCACCTACTAGAACGCCACCACTAGCCACAACAAATCACCATCCACACACCACCTATTGCACCACAGCCACTAGCTGCCGCAATTTCCGCCCTCCCCCTCCACCACACACCACCACCATCCACCACACCATTGCGCCACCAACTCCCTTGTATCTCTTTCTTTCTCACTCCTCACCACTCACCAATCCCACCACCATTCTCCCAACCAAGCCCTAACCCTAACCATTTTCTCTTTCGCCGCGCCCCCCACCACCTTTCTCTCTCCTTAACGAGACACCCCCTCATAACATAAAGAGTCACCCCTCTTTAATATAAGAAGTCACCCCATTTACCATAAAAAGTCACCCCTTTCAACACATGGAGGCATCCCCTTAAACATAAGGAGTCACCTCCTTTGAACAAAGGAGTCACCCCCATGGACCCCAAAAGTCATCCCCCTATAATACAAAGGGTCACCCCCTTGTATCCGAACAGTCACCCCTAATCCGTAAACCCAAACCTTGACCCTAACTGTAACACCCCAGCCCAACTACCGCCACAACATAACCTAATAAGATGGAAAGTCTCCCTTTAGGCCCATAATCTACCATTTAAGACCAAAAAGGGAAGACATTGTTGCTTTAATAGTGGGATGAAATCTATAATAAACTATCTCAACTCCTCACATTCTACCGATGTGTGAGAACTAGAACTTGGGGTGTTACAAACTCCCCCACTTAAGGAACACAACGACCTTGTTGTGCCCCCGGGTACTCATCTGCCCTAAAAATATCCATGCTAGACGACTGCCATGGGCTCTCTGGCCACTAGCGGAGCACAAGGTTGCGGGGTTGCTCTGATACCTTTTAATCCCCCACAAATTATTGTTATTCTTTTTACAATAATTATCATTACTTTATAAAATTCTTTTATATATTATTATTTT
>ONZA01014366.1:10368-21057 GCA_900322205.1 Kewa caespitosa | reverse complement strand
ATATAATTTGAACCCACTCAACAAATTAAAAGTAATTTTTTGAAAGACATTCTCCTTTCCAAAATTGTGAAAAATTATTATAGAGCAAGTTGATAAAAAATTTTTAAGGTTTCAATATAATTTTTAAACATTAATGAATTTATATTTCGAAAAGAAAATTCTCTTCTTTCGGAAAAGATGCAAAAATTAATGGAAAAGAAAGAAAACACTAAGCAAAAAAAATAATGCATAAGAATAATCTAGATTTCGACCCATTGAATATGACCATATTCAGTGGGTGCCGAGAAATTTTGCCCATATTCACTAGTTCTCCAAAGAAATTTCTGAAATTTGCTAAAGACTGGCCTTCTAGTTCCAAACAGAACGCAAGTAGAATGATTCTGGTTCCATAATAGCAAAATAGCAAAAGTGATGCAAAGAAATGGATGAAAATTGAACGACAAACAAGCAACCATGATAAAAGATTTTTTTTTATTGATTGTAGAGTCCAAATTACAAGGATTATAAATGATAAAATAATTCGTAGAGTGGGAATATGCAATGAAGTACATCATAAAGAATCTAAAAGCTAAGGACTCATGCTAATCACTCCTCCTTCTCCTTGGGAGGACGACGATCTTTCAAGGGAACCGTTCTAGTGCTCGCCTCGTCCTTGCAGTGCCATAGGAGGCGCGTCTTCTTCCTCCTTTTGGGAGGTGCCTCTTCTTCCTCCTCTTGGGAGGTGCCTCTTCCATGGGATGAACATTTGGAGTTGCGGGCTTCACCTTGGCTTTCTTCTTCGGTGGTGGAGGAGGTTTCTTCTTATGTTGGCTAGGAGGTGGTGCTTACCTGCTATACTCTTTCTTTTTGTCTTCCATAAACTTCCTACACTTACAAGGGTCCCTGAAATCTTTCACGCAAGGTAATGACCCGTCACAAATGGCGACAAGGTCTTACGAGGCACTGCCCAACGTGGGCGTTCCTTCCAATGATTCCCCCAAACCTCTAGTTGCCTAACACTCAAGTTCACACCAAGTTGGACATCAGCATCTAGCCTAGGGATTCGTTTGGCTAAGCCACATTAACGCATGACCATAGTGGGATAAAATGTCAATAAGTGGGTAAGACTAACTATGTTGCTATGGGAAATCTCTTAAACACATCCGAGCGTGGTGGTAAGATGCCTCCATGTGACGTGCCACCGAACGGTGGGGTTTCCTCCTTGATATATGATCCATTCACCAAGGGCCGTCTTATCGTAAAGATGTTGGTGAGAAGGAAAATGTTTAGGTGAATAAGCAATGAGGGCATTCGGTTTCTTCACCAACCAAAGTGGTCCAAAAGACAAATCTACAGAGAACAAGAAAAGAAAAAGGATCCAAAATAATGCAAAAAAATAAATAAATACATATCAAACATGTATGAAAAAAATAAGGCATGTAGACTCACTTGGAGAAGTATAGGACTTCGTGAGAAGTCACCATCCTTATCGTGTACCAAGTAATCCAAACAAGCAATCGTCTCTACAACTACAAGAGCCATGAAATACAAGCTTCTTCCATCATGTTGACAACATGTTGGAGGGATGCCTTGGCCATTTTACTGTTCCGCAAAAAAAGGAAATGGTAAAGTAGACAAAGAACGAAGGCCCAACGTCAGAAAGTTCTAGCCCTACTATCATTCTCCAAGGGAGGAGGAGAGAAGTGCTCAATCACCTTAAGCAAGTTCACTTGGTCCCCATCGAGAATGTCCCTAGCCTTCTTATGCTCAACGCAAAGGTATTCCTCATACAACGACTAAATGTTATCACCTAACATGGGCAGTGCCATGTTTATGTTGGGGGGAATGCCTAAGATGGCCGAAAATTCCTCTACTAAGGGACATAACTCTTTTGTTCCTCCTAAGCGGAAAACGTGAAAGTCGGGAATCAAAAACTTGATAGATGCCCTTAAAAGGACCCAAACAAGCTTGACATGTGAGATTGAAGAAGATGATGAGGTGGAAGATTCTTAAACGTTGCCTCTCCTCCAAAGACATGGAATTCATCAAAGTATCAAAGGACTTCTCAAAGTAGGTTTGGGATGAAATTTGGGCATAAAAGGTTTGACGACTGGAGTAACTTAAGCCATAGAAAAACGCCATACAATGGATATTTTATAAAAAGCCATACAAAAACGCCAAAGAGAAAATGAAGCATCAGGCCTCGACAACACCCATTGAATATGCCCATTACCAGTACATTCGCTAGTAGCCCAGTGAATACAATTATATTCGCTGGCTTCCAAACGAATTTTCCTATTTTCGCTAGCCGTCAAACGATATATTTAAGTGATCATTCAATCAACTAGAGTTAATACAGAATTAGGATTAATAATCCGTTTTTATGCTTTCAATCACATTTGCTTACCCCTCTTGTAAATTCATTTGTCTTATTTTTCTTTTGTTTGTGATTGAATTAAATTTCTATTCATTATGTGCATATGTGTGTCGATGGGATATTTGTTACAAGGTTGTACATAAATTGTGTTTACTTTCTTTTTATTATTCCTTCCATTTTATCATTTTGTTATTCCTTTTTTCAGTTGTTTATATATGTACATTAGAAACAAACAAAATTTAAAAAAATAATAAAACATTTATTATCAATACTTCTTTTTTCTTTACACAACAAAAACAAAGTGCAAAAGAACCCTCGAGCAGTCGTTATCTACAACGAATAGGCTAGCATTCGTTCCCTCCTGTGCTACAAGGAGAAGCTGAACCAGCACGCCTCTTACGGGAAGGCCTCGCCTCCTGCTGGCTTGGCTGTACCTCTAGAATCGCATTCAGCTCAACCAACCTCTGCTACTAGGAATGACAAACGAGTCCGTGACGTGACCGTCAATGGACTCGATATCCCTCGCCAACTCCTATGCCTGGGGCTACTGGCGAGAACAACCCACGTGACTCTCGCCCATGTAAGTCAAGCAGGTCAATAATAGAACTCGGAAAGAATGTCCAGCTCCATGTTGCGAATGGCTGCAAGATGCCTCGGCAGCATCTGGTGGCCTGATGACTCCTTACAAGGGATAATTGGTGAAGTCAGCTACTAAAAGAGGATTTTGACACAAGAAAGAAAAAAACATATAGATGTACTTCTCTCTCATGGGTACGAGAGGAACAACTCAAGTTGAAGTGCCACCGAAAATGTGTTTCTTCATGGCAGAGACGACCTTCAAAGTCGCCTTGGTCTTCTCCGAGTTCATATGCAAGGTTGAACAAAAAAGAAACGTCAGCAAAATGCATCCACTTAGATCATAAAAGAAAAGAAAAGTTTACATGCATACCCCACAGTTCCCCTCAGGCAGAGGGATATACTCGCACTCATCACCGCGTATATCTGGAACCATGAGTGTGACACGAGTCCCTGAATTGTCCATGTGGCTGATCGAAAAGGTCATCACTGGAATGCGCACTCTGCCGTGAAATTAAAATAAGAAGAAAACTCCATCAGATTTCATGAAAACAACATTCAAATCGAAATAAAAGGTCAAGCAAAAGCTCACCTCAGTAAATAGAAGAGTGGCCGCAATCAGGCGATTGCTACAAAATGCCTGGTAAGCATGATTCGGATCATCATCGCCCAACTGTTGGATAAAGCAGGAAAAAGAAGTTTTGTGCAAAGATGCTCTAAATTCCCTCGCATGAAGGCTGTCGATACAAAAGACTGAGTCCGCATAATTCAGAGCGACCTCGAACCTCCCAACGGTCTGTCTAGTTACTCGCTCACCGAGAAACCATACCTAACCAAAGGGTCCTCTTCATGTCGTACTCTCAGACTGCATGGCGTACCCTAGATGGGACACCTGTCACATCCGCCCGAGGGGTGTAGATTGCTTGAAAAAAGAGAGAGAATTACACAAAGACAAGTGCATAACACACAAAATAAAATAAATACATGCATTCCAAATATACTTTAAGTGCGGCAAACTCGTTAAGAAATCGCTGCTGGTTTGGGAGAAAAAGCTCTCTAGCGAGACCACGATAGGTTGACGAGTATCGAGCCGAGATCAGAAAAGCTCTGGGCTCATCACATCGCAGCCTGCAGACAAGAAAGTGCTCATAGAACCACATATGTAAAAGAAAAGGGTTAGAAAATTCAAAGTAAGAGCAAATATAAGGAAATTGAAGGCTAAAATAGGTATTACCTTGATCACCTTTCAGAGAAAACCAAGGAGAAAATCCTTGTTCTTCACTTGACGTCACCCCTGCCTTAAGTACTTCACCATTGTCGCGTAGCAGGGAGCACCCCAGTTGTAGTCGCAAATCCTCTTGATGTTCTCAAGAGCTGGAAGGTGAAAGAGGTAGAGATACATAACCTTGTCCGCGAACAAGGTGCACGCCAAGAGATAGGAAACAAAGAGGCATCCCATCTGATACAAAGTCAGATCCTCGAGATGGTATGTAATAACGGTCTTACAGAAGGGATAGGGGATGGCTCTATCGTTAGGGGTCGAGAGCCGCACAAAGTCCGCCCTAAAAGGCCGTTAGTCTCTCCTTGCTAAGGTAAAAGGACCGGTCAAATTGAACCGGCTCACCAATAAAACCAACGCCGTTGATCAACCTGAACTGAAATGGCGTTATCATCATCTCACCCAACAGAAGGTGGAAGGTGTTGGTCGTGTCACAGAAGTTAACCACAGGATCTTGCACGATCGACAAGTTCACGTACTCGCAGCTATGAAGTGAACTAAACAAAGGGCCAAGCCCGGTCTCTTCAAACGAATTACAAAGTCATCGCCGAGTGACCTAACTATGTAACGATGCATGGAGATAACCTCGCCAAGTCCTTCATAACCCCTAATGTATGCCGTCTCCTCCTATGAGAAGATTATGATGACATAATCAACGAACATAGCTCAGAAAACATCATGGGCAACACATAAATGGATCTATGCGCACATATGACGAGCAATTTGGCATTTTACCGACTGATAGGAACATAACATAAAATTGTCCTCGAAAGCAATAAAACATAAGCTAAATGGTTCATTTCAATGATTTCTAGCAACACGAACATCATACAAGTCATAACAAGTGCATTTCCTACCAAGAAATTAGCAAAAACCCTAAGGGGTATTTTGCCGAACACTTGGCATGTCGGAATAATGTTTAGTTCTATGTAATACATGATCTAATCATATAAAAGCTAAACACATAAACCATATCGTTACATATACTCTAGTTCACATATGCTTTACCTCGTGACGCGTGCCTTCCCTAGTATGCTATCAACCAAATCTTCTAGGCCACGTATCCCTCTTGATCTCCTTTTGAAGATGACCTCCAATGAGCCCTAAGTGTTTCTCCTATGTATTTACATGCGTAGATCAATCCAAGGCGATAGCTAGATCAGATTCATGAAGGAGCTGTTTCTTCTGGTTCTTCTCCTTGGTTCGAATGAACTCACTTTGGGTAATGGTTTGATACACGTATATGCCATCTCTTGTGATGTGTTAGGACAGTTAAAAGGCAGAGGTCTAAACCTAATATGGGAGACATAAGCTCTTTATATAGGAACAAGGAATAAGACCCTAAATGGGCCATGTGTTTTGCTCCTCTTTGGGCCTCGCCCTAGAGGCCTTAACAAAATAGAGGGAACCATTCCCTCTTCCATGTTCCATTACATCTTTTGTCCCAAGGAACCAATCTTTGGACAAACCTATTGCACCACGCTTGTGACATTCATCAATCTAATTTTGTGCACTTAGCATTCTTGCTCAATGTCCATTGACCCAAAAGGTTTTGAGAGGCATCTAGCTGCACATCACAATGATCCTAAGTCAATAAAATCACTATCTCACTTAGTAATCCCAAGTTTCTTGCACCTTGAGTGAAAGACATATTCCTTCAATTTCCCACTTGTCCTTTAGACAAGTGTGCAATCCCATTCCCTTGTCACTTAATGTCTTTGATTTGATTACAAGGTAAGATAGCAGTCATCCTTATCAATTCAAATCTATTTCTTGATTCCGAATTGATCTGGGGAACAAATTGATTAACGTCATAAACCAATTGAGCATGACCATGCATTTTACAGTTCCAGTTCATCAAGTGGCCCAAGAAAATTGTCCCCGAAGGGAGGGCAATTTCCATCTTGTGCATCCATGAATCACTAATTAATTCATAATAGCCTGAACGTTCCCTTTATAACCTCCTGATATGAAAGGCATTTGAGAAACTCACAGAATGTCAGTCATTAAGTTGTTATCATTACCACTCATGTTTTAGAAATTGCTGAAAAAAGTTTTGCGAGATACTCATAAGACATCTGATCTTACACAGTTCTCACGACGGATATGTCCTGTCAAGAGCTCCGAACTCATAGGTATACAATTGATCCTCGACAGCCCGCCATAACACATGAAATAGTATGAAGATCAACTTGCAATCTAATCATCTTAGGTTGTCAGGATTTTGATTCCGACGCCTAGATTAGGGACGCACAATCACAAATTCCAGTTCACTTAATAGGGTTTCACTATCCAAGACATCGTCTTGAAAACCTATTTGGATGTTAGTATTGTATCATTTGGATATGTAATCAAACCATACAAAATATTTGAAAGAAACCAAATATGAATAATATGATAAATGTACAAAGCAATGTTATACAATTATGAACTCTATATCATAATCTAAAACGTGTGGGCTAATCACACACAAATTGTTGAAGACCTTTCGCAGCATTATGACTCTCATGCTTGACTTGATCAAGTGGCTTGGTCAATGGATCTGCTACGTTACATTCTGTATGTACTTTGCATATGCTCATATCACAAGATTTGACCCATTGCTTAGTAAGGTGATACTTCCGTTCAACATGCTTGCATTTCTGATGTGATCTAGGCTCCGTAGCTTGGGCGATGGCTTATCGCAATAAATAGCCAACGGTTCAGCCGCCTATGTCACGACTCCAAGCTAAGTGATGAACTTGCGAATCCATACAGCTTCCTTTGCTTCTTCTAAAGCTGCAATGTATTCGACCTCTATTTTAGATTCCGCCCCGATGCTTTGCTTCGCACTCTTCAAGCACACTGCTCCTCCATTGAGAAAAAAGACAAAACCAGACTAGGATTGCGAATCATCTCTGTCTGTTTGGAAGGACGCATCGGTGTAACCCTTTACAACAAACTCTTTTTCTCCACCATAAACCAGGAATTTATCTTTATTACTCTTGAGATACTTCAAGATATTCTTGGCTGTACTCCAATGTGGCTCACCTGGGTCGGATTGAAATCTACTCATCATGCTTAAACCATACGAGACGACGGGATGAGTACAAATCATGGCATACATGATAGATCCTAGCTGATGCATATGGAGTCTTATTCATGCGTTCCTGCTCATCCAAGGTCTTTGGACCTTGCTTCTTGCTAAGAACTATGCCACGACTCATGGGTAAGTTACGCTTCTTGGCATCGTGCATTTTGAACAGAGTTACTATCTCCTCAATATAATTTCTTTGGCTCAATCCTATTAGCATCTTAGATATGTCTCTAAAAATCTTGATGCCAAAGATGTAGTCTGCTTTTCCATGGTCTTTCATCTGGAAACAATAGCCAAGACAAGCCTTCACATACTCCAGCATTGGAATGTCATTTCCAATGAGCAATATGTCATCGACATACAAGACAAAGAAGGCAACCTTGCTCCCACTTAACTTCTTGTACATACAAGGTTCTTCTGGATTTTTGATAAAACCAAATTGTCTTATGGCTTCATCAAAACACAGATTGCATCCACGAGATGCTTTCTTTAATCCATAAATTGATTTCTTTAGCTTGCATACCTTCCCAACTTTCCTTGAATCAAGAAAACCTTCCGGATGTGTCATATACACATCCTCTTTGAGAAGCCCATTCAAGAAGGCTGTTTTCACATCCTTTTTCCAAATCTCATAATTGTGATGAGCGACAATCACTAGGAGTATTCGAATGGATTAAAGCATAACAATAGTTGAGAAGGTCATCATAGTCAATCCCGTGGATTTGTTTAAAACCTTTTGCCACAAGTCTAACCTTGAAAACAAGTAAATTTCCACCTTGTCCATCTTTATGTTAAAGACCCATTTTCACCCAATGGGCATAGCTCCATCCAGCAAATCGACCAAGTCCCATACCTGGTTCTCGAACATGGAATCCATATAAGATTTCATGGCGTCTTTCCACTTGCTGCAATTAAGACTCTCCATGGCTTTCATATAGGTAGTCGGATATTCACTTTCTATAAGGAAGATGTCACAATTCTCAATCATAAAGATTGATAAGTATCTATCTTGTTTAGTCCTCACCCTTTTAGACTTTCTTGAGTTAAGTAGTATAACCTCTGGCATTTCCTCTGGATTTATCTGTGGCGTTGTTTCTTCTACATTCTAAATAGGTGCAAATTTTTCTTAAAGACATGCACCTATATCCAACTCCAGTTGTTGTTCATCTTCAGTTTCTTCAAGATTCACATTTCTCCCACTTGTCTCTTTGGAAATGAACTCCTATTCCAAAAAGACACCATCTACAGCAACAAATACTTTTGTCTCTGAAGGGTTGTATAAGTAATAACCCTTTGTTTCCTTTGGGTATCCCACAAAGAAACATTTGTTGGATTTCTGTGCAAGCTGATCTCCGAGCAATCTCTTCACATAAGCCTCGCACCCCCAAACCATATAAAAAAGACAACTTGGGACGTTGTCCCGTCCACATCTCATGTGGTGTCTTCTCAACGGCATTGGACGAAGTCTTCTTTAGTGTGAAAGCAGCCGTCTCCAGCACATATGCCAAAAAAGAAATAGGGAGGTCGGCTACACCCATCATAGATCGAACAATGTAATGTTCGATTTCTCATTTCAGATACACCATTCCATTGAGGTGATCCTTGTGGAGTTAGTTGTGAAAGATTTCCACAACCTTTAATATGTTCATCAAATCCAAGGCTCATATATTCGCCTCTCGATCTGGTCAAAGTGCTTTAGTCTTCTTGCCTAGTTGATTTTCTACTTCACTTTGAAACTCTTTCAATTTCTCAAAGCTTTCATGTTTGAATTTCAATAAGTAGACATATCCATATCTACTCAAATCATCCGTAATCGAAATGAAGTAGCTTAACCCACCTCTGGCAATTGAACTCATTGGTCCAAATACATCAGTATGTATGAATCCAAATAGTTCACTTGCACGCTCATTCTTTCCACAAAAATTTAAACGAATCAGCCAACCGCCTCCCTTGAGAAGGCTGACCAACACCACTTTATGCCATTTGAAGTCTCCTTCTAGTGCCGGCTGCATCAAAATATTCTTGTCCTAGTACATCAGTGATGGGTGGTGTAGAGCGAACCCCAACACCCGAACTGTCACTATTGTGGGATTGTGAGTTTTGATTTTGTGGGTTTTGGATGATTACTGTTCCGTTGCCTGTATTTGGTGTTCCTGTTCCACTGATTTCAGTTCTAACCAGGCTCTCATTTATTTTTGGTGGTGTGTTTACTGTCCCAGTAGCTCTTCACATGCCTCTTCCTACTCTCTGGCCTTGTGCATGGCGGCCACGACCTCTTCCATCCATGGCTAGCGTTAGTTAGCAGTTATCGCTTAACGCGCACTGAGAGAAAACCCTAGTGCCATCTCATCACCTTTTAAATATCACAATTTAGTTTCATGTGAGAAGAATTGTGGTTGCAATTACTGTTCATATTTAATTATTTTCAACGATCGATAGTGTCTTAAGCCAATTTCTCTTTCAAGTGAAAAACAAATTGAAATTGTTTCATGAAATTCGATATCATTCTGGATAGTTATCAACCAAATTTAATATTTTTACCATACCCGGCTTTCAAGTGTTAAAAATCACGGTTGTAATTTTGTTAATATTTAACGCTTTTTAACGATCGTTAGCGTTTAAAGCTTATTTCTCTTTCAATTGATGAACCAATTGAAACTGCAATTTCAAATTTCATCATGTCCTGGTCAGATATAAACAATTAAGGTTAAGTCTACGGCTACTGGAACTTGGCTCTGATGCAAATTGACGGTCCTGTTAGGCAGCTAAGTCACCCTATTGGGGCGTGAATAGGGTGATGATCGCTAATCGACAACTAATGCAAATAAACAATATGAAAGACAAAAATAACAAAATAAAGGACAAAACTCGCGATTTATACTGGTTCGGCAATGCCTACGTCCGGTACCTCCGGGACCCTTCCCTTTGAGGATTTTAGACCTCTTTTATTAATGGTGGTCAATTACAAGACTAACACTACCCCTAATGTCCTTGCCTCTAGATCAACCTCACGATCAAGGTACTAATGAGTCAGCCCCCCAACTCCAAAATAACCTACCCACACAAACAACAAAGAGTACAAATACCAATTTGATTGACATACAAATGAATAAGGAAGAGTTAAGAAAAGCTTATGCAAATGTCATGCAGTTCTCTTGATCCTTGCCGATATCCTTGTTCCTTCAAGGTAGGTGGATTCTTGAAAGTTTACACCACTTGAATGGTATGAGTTTTAGGACTTGAGGAAGCTGAAGTGGAAATTTAAGAGTGCTCAAGAGTATGCGTAAGACTTTCTCTGTACTGACTTCATTTTGGGTTCTCCCAACATATAGCCTTGGGAATGAATCTCAATGAACTTTCTAGGCATACTCCCAACGGATAATTTGATTTTCTTTCTGTTTG
>ONZA01014356.1:21805-32847 GCA_900322205.1 Kewa caespitosa | reverse complement strand
ATTCTTACGAACGGCCACTACTTGCGAATTAGAGCTTTGTATTTCGATTTGGTTCGACAAAGTGATTTAACCCTAAATGTTTTCTAAGTCGTATCGTCACACACCTTCTTTAGGTGATCAATTCTTAACATGCATCGTTCATTTTATCCATAATTAAACCAGTAAAAGAGATAAATATGTCCATGGGATTATACGTTACCAAATGGGCAACTAAATAAATATATAATTATATACATAATTGTATACGAATATAAGTCTTATAATTCCAAAAAACAGTATTGAATTACCACTTTCCAGAATTAAGTGACTTTATAAAGAATAATTAATTTATTCGGTAAAAATAAAGAAAATGCGAAAAAAGAAAAACAGAAATAGAAAATTACCTTAAATAAAGAAGATAAAAATGAGGTAGAATTTAAACTATCTTAAAAATGTCAAAAATTAAAATAATAAAAATAAATAACAAACATAAAGTTAGATAAAAATAGATATACATAAATATACATAAAACGAAATAAAGTCATTTAATTTAGGAAAATAACATCAAATTGTTATTACCCTAAATTTATGACTTAAAAAGGAAGAAAATTATGTACTAGACAGTAGAAAAATAAAAATAATACATTTGTCTAAAATTAAAGAAAATAATATTGAATTATCATTTTCTCCAATTTTTGCGACATAAAAAGAAATAAAATGAAATAAAATACAAAAAAAAATCACAACTGCCCTCCTAATAAATAACAAACAGTAATTCGATGGTGACCCAGCAAATATGCTCAGTTTTGCTAGGAGCCCAGCGAATTTTCTGTATATCGCTGGGTAGCGATTAAACTGGGAGGCAGAATGTCTCCGTGCTCATTTTTGCTATACAGCTCTTTCGGTTTTCTTCGATTTCCCTCTCTAAACTCCACCGTTTTTGCTCAAATTTGCTTCCACACTCATCTAGAGCTTGTCTACTTTGATTCCTAGGTTGAAACCAACACTTATCTCTCTTGATTCTCAAGAAATTAGCTCGAATTCGCTTGATAGCTAGTTTGGAGATGGGTTTGAAAAGGTGGTTTGATTTTTTTCATAACCATGATGGTTAATTGCCCCACTGATGGTGTGGATGACAAGGAGGAGGCCCAGGTGGGGCCGGTTCATCACGTTTTCTAGGGTAGGCCTGTGGGTGCCTAGGAGTACAAGAGGAACAAAGTCATGGAGGAACTCCGAGCCGGGGATTGATTCGTCCGGCGCGAATTGAAACTAGCATGGAAGTAGAACCCTTTGGAGCTCTTGATTAGCCCCGATGATCACTTGTCCTACCGCACGAGGAACAAAGCGGTAAGTTTCGAAACTTCACACTTTAGATTTTTGTGGACTTCATGTAATCGATGGATTTTTTGATGTGTATGTGTGTATGGACGAAATTAGGATGCAATTTGGGATATGTATGTGGTTTATAGATGTAGGTTGATGATGAATGGGTGTTGGTTTATGTGAATTTAGCGAATTCGTGTGTTTTTGAGCCACGCACACCAAGTGTTCGACGAAATGCCCCTTAGAGTTTTCGTCCATTTCTTGTTAGAAAATGCACTTGTTGTTATTCGTATCACATTCATCTTGCTATAAAACATCGAAATGAACCAATTGGCCCGTGTTTTATTGCTTTAGAACATAATCTACGTCATGTATGCTTTGTTTCGTTCGGTAAAGTGCTCAAATGCTCGTCGTTCATGTGCATAGGTCAACTTGCGTATTGCACATGATTTTTATTTTCGAGCTATTTTTTTTTATTATAATGCGTATGTAATCTTCTCATAGGAGAAGAAGGCGCACTTGAGAGGTTATGGCGGTATAGGGGAGGTTATCGCCACATATCGTTCTCTTGCTAGGGATCTCGGTGACGACTTCGTCGTCCACTTTAAGGAGACCGGGTTTTGTTCTTTTTTTGGTTCACTTCACAGTTGCGAGTACGTGAATTGTACGGTCACACGGTCTCTTGTTGAGGGCTTCTAGGATACGACCGGTACCTTCCACCACCCGATGGGCGAGACGACGATCACGCTGCCAGAGTTCGAGATGATTAGTGGTGTAGGCTTAGTAGGCGAGCCTCTACCCCCTGGATGATACATTCTACCTCAAGTAAGAAAAATTGACGGCTATGTTTTGGGCAAACTTTGTGAGGTTCACTACCCCTAACAACGGTTCCGTTGCTACGTGACTTTTCGGGATGTCCTTACGGACCATCATGATGATATGACCCTGGATCAGATAGTGCCGGTCTTCGTTGCCTACCTCTTGGCTTGCACCTTGTTTGCAGACAAGGATAGCCGACTTTACTTTTCTTACCACCCACCTCTCGAGGATTTCAGGAGGATCAGCGGTTACAACTGGGGTGCACCTTGCTATGCGACCCTGATGAAATATTTGAGACAGGGATGCCGTCAAATAAAGAACAAGGTGATCGAGATAATGCCTTTCTTAGCCTTTGATCATTTTGTGTTAGCTTCTTATCTTTAGTTACTAACTCTCTTCAAATGTGCAGATATGGTTCTACGAGCACTTCCTGGTCTTTGGGCCGCACTCTGACCAGCCTCGAGCCTTCCCTATCTTGGCTCATAGGTCATCGATGTACTGCACCACACCTAGCGAGCTTCCTCTCCCTAAGCAAAGGCGGATGCTGAGCGAATTTTCTACTCCTCAGGTATACATAGATTGCACTTATTTTGCTTTCTGATTTATTATGCATCTAAGATTCGATCTAATGCTTTTCTTTGCTGTTTTCCAGGTCTCGTACACCCCTTCGTCAGATGTGACCAGCATCCCTGATGAGGTTCGCCATGCGATTCAGGAGTATAATTTTAAGAGGATTCTCTTCGAGGGCCCCTTCGGTTATGTGTGGTATCTTGGCGAGCGGGTGACCTTGCAGATTATCGAGAGATTTGAGGTCCCCCAGGATCCACCTGACTCTGTCTTTTACCGTGACAGCTTTTCTGAGAGGAAGTTCAAGGCGGGTATGAGAGGTGCTGAGTTCTCATACTTCGTTCAACAACTAGGTGATGATTACCCGTCCCTTGCTTACCAGGAGTTCTGCAGTGAGCGATTGATGTCGTGTACTCTTCCCGTTGCTGAGGTAAGCCTTCAGCTATGCCTCCTTGTTTTTAATTTTGATAGTATTTGATGAACTCAAATGGAGTTTCTTTTGGTTTTTCAGGGCGGAGTGCACATACCTGTGTCGACTCTGTCTGTCAGCCATGAGGAAGAGTCGAGCACTCGTGTCATACTGGAGGTCCCGTACATTCGGGATATTGAGTATGAGTAAGTTCCCCTGCCTGAGGGGAACAACGAAATATGCATTCTAGATTTGCACTTTTTATTATCAATGGTTTAAGCGGCCGCATTTCACTAACAATTGTCTCCCATTTGACCTTGCACATGAACCCGAAGGAAGCTAAGGCGACCCTGAAGGTTGTCTCCACCATGAAGAAGCACATCCGACAGCTCTTCACTTTTAATTGTGCTTGTTGTACTCAGGCGAGAGAGGTATATCTCCATGCTCTTTTCTCTTATTCTTGCAAACACTACGCTCCATGTGGCTTGTTTTGCCGTTTCATCCTTGTAGGAGGTTGCCCAGCCTTAGCCGGTGCCACTTATGAGGGGACCGAAGTCTCAAGCGGGTTGGTCACAGCATATAGGTGGTCGTGCCTCTCCGGCTAAGGGTTCAAGCCGTTCTCGTCAGCAGCCCCGGGCACAGGAGCGGGCGAGGGATCGAGAGTCCGTGGGTGGCCACAATGTTGAAACGCCCATCCCTCTCCCCCGCCAACAAGTGGAGGACTTGAATTCCATTTTAGAGCAGGGCCCAACGAAGGCGGGGCCTTTCCGCAAGAGACGTCTGGGCTCGGCGCCGCCTGTCTGCGATTAGTAGGCTGCTCCATGTAGTAGTGACTCCCCGAGGGTCTTTTTGAACTTTTTTTTTTCGAAAATTATTTGTTATGCACACATATTTACATAATAATGGTAAAAGGAAAAAATTTGTAATTATATACAAGTAAAAAACAAAAAAGAATAAAATTGAATGAAGGAAAATAAATAGAGAATATCCCATGGACACATTTATGCACAAAATTAATTAAAAGGAAACAAAATAAAGGAGATGAAGATGCATTTACATGGGGGCAAAGGGGATTAAAGTCCTAATAGAAAAATTAATCCTTAACCCTTATTAACTTTAGGTGAGTGAATGATCACTTAAATACGTTGTTGGACGGCCAGCGAATATGAGAAAAATCACCCTGAGGCCATCGATTCTGGTGAAAATCAGCAGCGTCCCAGCGAATATGTCCTATCACCAGGCCACCTAGCGAATATTAATGTATTCGCTGGGTGTAGTCCAGGCCTGATGCCCCATATTCTTTTTTGCGAGTGTTTTCGCATGTTGAGCTATAAAAGGATGGCATTGCATGGTAGAATACTGCACCTAAACACCAAAATCCTCATACTTCTCTATTTCTTAAGTATTTTAAGCTCCAAATCAGCGCAAACACATGGCCAATCTTTTCGAGAAATATTTTGATAGTTGGATGAACGCCATGTCCATGGAGGAACTCCAATGCCTTAACATCTTCAACATTGCCATCTTATTTACCCTCAAACAAGTAAAGCTTGTTTGGGTCCTTCTAAGGACGTCCATCAAGTTTTGGAGGCCCGATCTTCACGTCTTTCTCTTAGGAGGAACTAGAGAATTGTGTCCGTTAGTGGAGGAGTTCTACGCAATCTTGGGGATGCCTCCAAATATCAACATGGAGCTTCCTTCTTTAAGGTATAGTTATGAATTCATATTTGAGGAATATCTTGTCCTTGACTACAACAAAGCCCAGGATTTCATCGATGGGGATCACTTCAACCTTCTCAAAGTGATCGAGGTTTTTTCTCCTCCTCCCGTAGAAGATGATAGTAAGGCGAAAACCTTCCATTGTCTGGCATTTGTTTTGTGTCTTCTATGCTGTTTCGTTTTCGTGGGAAACGGTAAGATGGCCTGAACTTTTATTCTTCATGTTGTCAAAATGATGGAAAAAGGGTGTAGTCCCATGGCTTTGTTGTTGGAGAGACCATTGCTTGCTTAGATCGTTTGGCGAAGGAAGAGGATGGCGACTTCTCAGAAAGTCCTTTACTTGTCCAAGTGAGTCTTGATTCCTTTTTTTTTTTTTATTCAATTAACAAATTTGATAATTTTTTTTTTGCATGATGATTGATCTTTTTCCTTCTCTTTCTTTTGTGTAGATTCAGCTATTGGAGCATCTTCAGTAGGTGAAGAGACCGTATGCACACGTCGTCTACATGCCAAAGAAATTTCCATCTTGCCAACGGTTATACGAGGAGAATTCCCTTGGCGTGTGGATGATTCACTTGGGAGGGAACCTTACCATTCGTTGGAGTATCCCGTGGTGGCATCTTACCACCATGGTTGGATGCATGGAGGAGATCCCTCATAGCCGGCTTATGAACCTCGATCATCTCTTGGCATTTTACCGTACTCGGATAAGGCGTCAATATTGGCTAGCTCAAAGTATTCAGCAGAAAGACACAGTCGTCCAGCCTAAGGTAAGGTTGACCGCTCAGCAGTTAGAGATATGGGCCAAATATTGGAAGGAGTGCCCCCGTTAGGTGGTGCCACGTCAGATAGTGTCTCCATTCATGACAGGGCATTACCTCCCATGGATGATCTCAACGGACCCGAACAAGCACAAGGAGTCCCGGGAGAACGAGAAGCAAGGCTTGATGAAGCGCGCGCCTCCACCGAGCCAACACAAGAAGAAAGCTCTACCACTACCCAAATAGAAGGTGAAATGGAAGCCCTCGGTTTCTATGTTTCGTCCTATGGATGAGGCGTCTCCCAAAAAGAGAAAGAAGACGAACTTGATTTTGCATCGCAAAGAGGAGGCTAGCACAAGTTCGGCTCCCCCAAAGGATCGTCGTCCACCCAAGGAGAGGGAAGAGTAGAATATGGGTCCTTAGCTTGGATTGAAAAATGATGTATTTTTCTTATTCCCACTCTAGGAATAGTTCTATCGTTTAAATCCTTGTAATTTGGACTTATCAATCAAATGAATCAAGGCTACCTCAGAGAAGTATGTGGAGGAGATATTGTTAGAAGAAGAGTCCCTAAAAGAAATGCAAAACCCATCAGCAGCTAGGAAGAAACTTAGTTCTTTTCTCTCAACTCTTCATTCTAGGCAAGGGACAAGTAACGGGGTAAGCCCTTGTCTTCCGCCCATCACTGAAGTGCATGAGATACTACATGTAATACTCTTGTTAAGATAACACTTGATGATGTTGAGAAGGAAGATGCGTATTGGCAGAATGCCCTAGTGTGCTATGTCTTAGGGGCCAATCCACCTCATGGTGTTATGGAAAGGTACATCAGACGTATATGGGGGCAATTTGGGGTTGATAAAGTTTCTTTATTACCTAAAGGTGTGTTCTTGGTTCGTTTTCTTACTGCTGAGAATCGTAAAAAAGCAATGGACACTGGATACCAGATGTTTGACAAAAAACCTCTCATCTTCAAGCCATGGGAGCCTGATATGGATTTGAGGAAGGAGGAGATTAAGACTATCCCTATTTGGGTTCATTTACCTGGCCCTTATCTGAAGTACTCGGCCAAGCATGTGCTCATGAGACTAGCTGCCCAGGTAGGAAAAGGAGTCAAGGTGGACAAAGCCACTAAATCTAAAGAGAAATTGGCATATGCAAGGATCCTTGTGGAGGTTTGTGTGGACCAACCTTTCCCTGATGAGATCAGGTTTGAGAATGAAAGAGGTGTGCGTGTGACATAGCCAGTGGAGTATGAATGGAAACCTATTCTTTTCACCACTTGCGAAGGTTATGGTCATGATGCCACTCAATGCAGAAGTAAATAGTTCAGAGGTGGATACCTAAGCCTAAACCTGGTCTTAAAGTTGATGGTGATGGGTTTCAGGTTGTTGAGAAAGCGGTAAGGTTGTTTAATCTAGCACAGCAGGAAACGGCAACTCAGAATACTTTTGCCAATACTTGGAGGTAACTTACAGAGACAACATGATGATACTCTAATAGTTGAGGATGATGTAGAGAGTATTGAGTCAGAAAATGAAGAAGTCTTGCATGAAGAAGCAAGCAAAAGCATAAAGTTATAGGGATGGAGAAGGTAATAGAGGGGGAGTGCAGCGTACAGTCTGAGAACCAGGGTGTTTTGGAGTATGGATTGCATATGTATCTTGAATGTTTTGGGTCTCAACAATCCTACTAAGCAGCAGAAGATAAATAGATTTCTCATATTTCATGAAATAGGGCTTGTTGGTCCCTATGAAACTAAAGTGAAATTAGCAAGTATAAGGCTGTGCACTTAAAATTTTATGATAATTGGAGTATTACTACAAATAGTGCGCATCATCTAGGGGGGGGGGGGAGGATTTGGATTATGTGGAAACCTTCTGTATTTCAGGTCACTGTTGTTGCTATGCATGCTTAAGTGGTCCATTGTGAGGTTACACATAAGGGGCCTAGACATAGGTTTTGTTACTCTTTTGTGTATGGATTTAATGTTGATGTGGAAAGGGAAAATCTTTGGATTGAGCTTAAAAGGTTAAGCACTTGTGTGATAGGTCCTTGGCTTAATTGTGGGAATTTCAATATTATTCTTAATCTAGATGAGAGAATGGGGTCTACTGTTTCACTCACTAAGGTTAGCAACTTCAGACACTGTGTATATCATTGCTCTATGAAAGATGTGAGAAGTAGTGGCCCCTTTTATACGTGGACTAATAAAGAAAAGGTTGAGAAGAGGGTCTTTAGCAAAATTGATAGGGTTATGGCTAATGATGAGTGGTTTGTTCACATGCCAAATAATACTGTTGTGTTCTTACCTTAAGTTCTCTTTGACCATTGCCCTGCCATCATTTCATTTTGTAAGAATGGTCTTGTGAGGAAAAAGCCTTTTAGATAGCTTAATATGTGGGGATCATGGTCTGGTTTCGCTGAGGTGGTTGGGAAGAGATGGGAATAGATGGTTTTTTCAGGGGTGCCTATGTATCTGTTGGTGATGAAACTCAAAAACCTGAAGACCATGTTTAAGGAGTTAAATGAGTTGTGTTCAAGTGATATTGAATAGTCCCATGTTAGTGCTAAGCAGCAACTGATGGAAATCCAGCTTGCCTTGCATCAAGATCCTCTGAATCCCAGTTTGATTGAGGATGAAAGATCTTGTGCTGATCATTTCAGGACCATTCAAAAGGCCTATTTTTCCTTCCTTCAGCATAAAAGCAAGATTGGATGGCTAGAAATTTGTGATGACAAGTTTGCTTACTTTCATAGATGCATCAAACTAAGAAGAGAGGGTAACAGTGTGCACTCTGTTGTTGACAGGCATGGGGAGTTGCAAACTGAACTAGATGAAGTTGTTGAAGCCTTCCTTCAGTTCTATAAGGGGTTACTTGGTACCAATAGAGATACAAGATCTAAAGTTAGCAAGAAGATCACGAGGTTAGGGCTATCTCTTAATGATAGTCATCATCAGCTCTTGTGCAGGCCTGTAGTTGATGCTGAGGTCAAGGATGCTCTTTTCTCCATTCCTGGGGAAATAGGCTCCTGGACCAGATGGCTATAGTAGTAAGTTTTATAAGGATACATGGGGTATAATGGGCAATGAGGTATGTAAATCTTTCAAAAATTGATTTTCTATGACCAAAATGTTGAAACAAATAAACAGTACCATCCTGACTCTCATTCCTAAACACAGTAATGCTCCTTGTGTTTCTGATTATAGACCCATTGCTTGCTGCAATGTGATCCATAAATGCATCCCCAAGGTTCTTTGTAATAGGCTCAAGGTTGTGCTTCCTGACAGAGTCAGTAATACCCAAAGTGCTTTTATCCAAGGGAGATCAATTATTCACAATATTATGATATGCCAGGATATAGTCAAACATTACACTAGGAAAGCCATCTCTCCAAGGTGTACCTTAAAAATTGATCTTCGTAAAGCATATGACTGTGTAGAGTGGGCCTTTGTGAGTGAAATGCTAACACAGTTTAATTTCCCTAAGGAGTGGAGTCAGAGAGTCATGGCTTGTGTTACTACTCCCTTCTACTCTATTGGCATCGATGGATCTCTCCATGGGTTCTTTAAAGGTGAAAGAGGGCTGAGACAGGGGGGACCCCATATCCCCTTTGCTTTTTGTGATCTGTATGGAGTATCTTTCTAGGACTTTGAAATATGTGGAGGCTAGCTTTACCTTTCATCCACAGTGCACAGCTTTGAAGTTTAACCATCTATGTTTTGCTGATGACTTGTTGATGTTTTGTGGTGGAGACTTTGCCTGAGTCATGCTCTTTCTTAGAGGATTTGCAATTTTCTCTCATGCTTCTGGCTAGAAGATAATTTTTCCAAATCAGCCATGTATAGCTGTAATATTAAAGGGGAAGTGTTGGATAAGATTCTGCACATCTCTTCCTATCAGGTTGGGGGAATGCCTTTCATGTATTTTGTAGTTCCATAGCAGGCTCAAGAATTAGGATGGCTGATTGTGATGTGCTTGTTAATAAAATTATGGCCAAGGTGAGGACATGGAGGTCTAGACACTTGTCCTATGCTGGTAGAGCACATCTGGTGAACTCAGTTTTGATGAGCATAAACACCTATTGGGCTTCTGTTTTCATCCTCGTACGGTGTGTGATTGATAAGGTTAATGCCTTGTGTAGAAACATCTTATGGGAGGGGAGTATCAGCTCAGCTAAGTCCCCTCCAATGGCCTGGTCTAGTACTTGCAAGCCAAATGTCAAGGTGGTTTGGGCTTAAGAGTTGTACTATGCGGAACAAGGATGCAATGGGTAAATATATTTGGCATATTGAGGCCAAGGCTGATTTGTTGTGGGTGCAATGGGTTAATCATGTCTATTTGAAGAATGGGGAGTGGTGGGATCATAAACCACCATAAAGAGCTAGTTGGGCATGGAGGAAGATATGTGATCTCAGGGGTGATTTCGAACTAGCATGTGATCAGCAGAAGTGGCTAAGTGTTGCTGGTAACCATTACGCTGTTGCTTCAGCTTACAACGCTAACGATCACCAAAAAGTGTTCAATATGAAAAGCAATTGTAACAAAATATCTTGTTATCGTAAAGCCATGTATGACTGAAATGAACAATTTTGTTGGTATAAAGAAAAACACGTTCTATTATCAAAACATAGTTTCAATGGGTTAGTCAATTTAAAGGGAAATACGCTTAAAACGCAAACGTTCGTTAATAAGCGTTAAATCAGAACAGCCATTGCATTCACAATTCTTGTTATTTTAAATATGTGTGTGATTAAAATGATAAATATCAGTGGTATATAAGGAAATATTGTTTTTATTTCAAAAACAAATTGCAGTTGTTCGTCAACTGAAAGAAAAATAGGCTTAAAACGCTAACGATCGCTAAAACGCTTTAAATGTGAAAAGCAATTGCAACCGCAATTCTAATTATTTCATAGCCTAGTGTGATTGAAATAAACAATATCACTAAATTATAACTATAACATGATACTATTATAAAAAAATAGTAATAATTTTTTTGCCAATTGAAAGAGAAAAACGGATAAAACAATAACGATCGTGGAAAAGCGTTAAACATAAAAGAAAATTGCGACCGTAATTCACTTTATTTAAAAGTCAAATATGATTCAAATGATCAAAAGTGATGGTACCTAACCCAAACATGATCCAACTCTGAATGAAACTGAAATAGATTCGTCATTTGAAAGAGAAATAGGCTTAAAACGCTCACGATCGTTAAAAAGCGATAAATCAGAACAGCCATTGCATTTGCGTTTCTCATTATTTAAAAAGCCGAGTGTGATTAAATTTATAAATATTGGTGGTCTATAATGAAACAATGTTTTGATTTAAAAACAAAATTTGAGTAGGTTTGTCAACTGAAAGACAAATAGGCTTATAATGCTAACGATCGCCAAAAAGCGTTAAATGTGAAAAGCAATTGCAACTACAATTCCAATTATTTCAAAGCCTAGTGGGATT